>JAHUXG010010384.1:0-38148 GCA_020740815.1 Sciurus niger | reverse complement strand
TCCAGAGGCTTTCTATGAGGTTGATTTTAGAAGCAATGAACTTAATGTGGCAGAAGAAATGCCTAGGCAGCATAGCATTCAGGAAGTGGCATGGATTTTGCTGGCCACTTTTAGCAAAATTTATTGTGATAATCAGGAGCAGAAAGAGAGCAAAAAGATTTCAAAAAGGTGGACTTAAAAGGCAGGAGTAATACTAGGGCTAAGGAAATCGCCGCTGTTAAAGGCATTACTGCCACTAAAGGAATGCTAAAGACTGTGCCTATAGGCAATGAGAAAGATGGCGTGAGGGCATCTCAGGAGCTGGCCAGACCACACCCATCTCAAGCTCAAGAGAGTAAAGGTGAAAATTCTGTTGAGATGAGACCAGTGGGGCACCCTTCTTACACAAGGGAGCATAAGGAGATTTTTCAATTTGCTCAGCCTTCTCGGCACTCAGAAGCTACTGCAGCAAGGGTTTCTGAAGGTTTGGCTGCTGTTCAGATGGCAGCAGACTTTGGTGTCAACTGCATGGTGCTGGTTCTGTGGGAATGTAGGATGCTGGAGTTAGGGGATCAAGGAGGCTTTCACCAAGATTTCAAAGGAAGGCCTGGGAGGCCAGGCAAAGTGCAGCAGTGTTGGAGTCCCTGTGGGCAGCCCCTGAGAAGTCAAAGTGTGAGTGTGGATATGTGAGGAGCAAGCCTAAGCTGCAGTGGAAATCCCCGAGATTAAGAAATGCCTGTAATGTGGGACATTGTCCTAAGAAAGCTGCAGGAAATGAGCAGAGACAAGTCAACAGAAAGGCCACTTGGGCTGCAACAAAAAAGATCACGGGGCAGAGCTACACATGCCATTTGGAGAGAATATCACCATGAAATGTGCCCCAGATGCCAGACATGGAGTTACAGGACTTGTTTGCCCAGTGGGATTTTGATATTGCTTTGGTCCTGTCCCTTTTTTCTTTGCCCCTATTTTTGTACATGGGACTGTTTACTCAGTACCTTTATATGTTGAATATTTGTAAATTGCTTTTAATTTTATAGGTGCTCATTGTAAGAACCCAGAAAACCACACCGGACATGGGAATTGACATAAGAGGGTTTATTAAGCAAACGGAGTGTCTCCCTGCAGGGTAAGAGAGGAAAAGAGAAAGGGTGTGTGCAAGAGAGTGTGTGAAAAGCAAGGAGGAGAGAGAAAGAAAGTGAGTAGGAGAGAGAAAGCATGAGAAAAGATGGTGGGAAAGCTATCCTTAAGCAGTTGAATTCTGCCGGGCTAACAGGGGACCAATAACAGAGAAGGATACTTGCAAGCTGACTGATGAACCAATAGCTAGCTCGGATGTTCACA
The DNA here is from genome assembly GCA_020740815.1 of Sciurus niger. Lineage (NCBI taxonomy): Eukaryota > Metazoa > Chordata > Mammalia > Rodentia > Sciuridae > Sciurus > Sciurus niger. The sequence continues at coordinate 36,825 of JAHUXG010010384.1, read as the reverse complement.
GACTGACAAGTAGTTGGGATGTGGGGAAATGACTGCAGCGGAAAGGACAGGGGAGCAGCTTTATATTATACTCATAATGCAAGATTGCCATGAGCCTCAAAGACTTTACACTTGATCTTTGAGCAATCTCAGAACTGTTCAGACTATGGGGACTCTTGGAAATGGACTAAATGTATTTTACATTGTCAAATGAGTGTGAGCTTTTGGGGGCCAGGGGTGGAATGTTATGGTTTGTATATGAGGTGTCCCCCAAAAACTTACATGTGAGACAATGCAAGAAGGTTTAGAGGAGAAATGATTGAGCTGTAAGAGTCTTAACCCAATCAGTGAATTAATCCCTGATAGGATTAATTGAAGTGGTAGGGTGTGACTGGAGGAAGTGGGAATTGGGGCGAGGCTAGGGGGTATATATTTTGTGTCTAGAGAATAAAGTCTCTGTTTCCTGATGATGCAAGCTGCTTCCCTTTCGCATGTTCTTTGGCTGTGATGTTCTGCCTCACCTCGAGCCCCAAGGAATGGAGCTGGCCGTCTATGGACTAAGACCTCTGAAACTGTGAGCCCCCAAATAAACCTTTCCTCCTCTATAATTGTGCTGGTCAGATCATTTAGTCACAGCAGTGAAATAGCTGACTAAGACAACATAGTAGGTGGGTTCATCCTGACACACTCATACTTGCATGAAAATTGAATTTAGCTCATGATCCCCCTCTTTTCCCTCACCCTTTTTTCTTTCCATCCTCCTTCCCCTCTCCCATTCTCCTTCTTCTATTCTACCAAACTTCCTTTCACTCATCTATTTTGTATTTGATTGATTCTTTTTGGGGGGTGGTACCAGGGGATTGAACTCAGGGGCACTTGACCACTGATCCACATTCTCAGCCCTATTTTGTATTTTATTTAGAGACAGGGTCTCACTGAGTTGCTTAGTGCCTCGCTTTTGCTGAGGCTGGCTTTGAACTCTCGATTCTTCTGCCTCAACCTTGAGAGCTGGGTTTTCCTGGGTATAGTGATCTTGGCTGACAGTTGTTTTCTTTTAGGGCTTGGGGTATCTCATTCCAGTCCCTCCTTGATTTTAGGGTCTGAACTGAAAAATCATAAGTGAGCCTTATTGATTTACCTCTAAATGTAACCTGATGATCCTCTCTTGCAGCTTTACACTTCCTTTCCTTATTTTCTATGTCAGGCATTTTGATCATGATATGTTTTGGCAAGCTTCTCATTTGACTCAGTGATTTGGGGTCCTGTAAGCAACTTGTATGTGGATGTGTATCTCATTTCTGATATGGGAGAATTTTGTGTATCTTTCTCATTGAAAATGTTCTGTATACTTTTAGTTTGTATCTCCATGTTCTCTTCTATCCCAATGATTCTCAGGTTTGGTCTTTTATAGTTGTCTGAGAGTTCTTATATATTATGAGCATGCATCTGTTTACTCCATATCAACTAACCTATCTTCAGTGCCTGAAGTTCTGCCTTCAAGGACTTTGGTTCTATTTTCCACATAATCTAATCTGTTAATGATGCCTTCAAGTGAGTTTTTAATTTGATTGATCATTTTGTTCATTTATAGAATTTATGCTTGATTTCTTTTCACTGTTTCTATTTCTTTATTACAGTGTTCTTTTATCTCCTCTAATTGCTCTCTTAATTCCTTCCTTAGATCTTCTTTTAGTTCATTGAACATTTTGATAATCAGTTTTTAATAATCTTTATCTGAGTTATGTCTACTTCACTATCAGTGGGATTCTTTGTTGGGGGATTGTGGATTTTAGGGGGTGATTTGTCTGTTTTTTCATGTTGTCAGATGTCTTAGTCTTGTGACTCAATTGAAGTGGATTCCTCTAACTTTTTTTGTGCATGTTCTTTTGTGTGTCATTTGTTTTGGGACTTCTTTCTGATTTTGATATCTGGGTAGATGCCAAGTGGTAGAAACTTGGTTTACTCTCTGGTTGTTCCTCCTTGGGTCATTGTTGATGGTTTGGGTCTTTTGTCTCCTCACTTATTTGAGTTGGGGTAATATCAGGGAATTTTTAGCTCAGCAGCAGAATCTCTAACCTATGAATTTTAGTGTCCCTCTAGGTCCCCAGCACTTCACAGAATGGGGGCAAAATAAACAATAGTAACAACTATTACAAACAATAAATAGCATTAAAATACCCAGATTCTACAATTACATTTTCAACATTAATTGCCAACAGTAAAGAGGAATGATGAATTTGGCAATTATGAACAGTGAACAATAATCATGAACTAGCTCTGGCTTTAAAGTGAAATGAAGGTGTCAACTATATCTTCCACAGCAGTAATGACTTTACTAGCATTAATTGGGAGAGGAGTTACAAAAACCAATTGGTTCTGACTGATGGTATAAATGCAGCTAAGTATGGGAACAGGAAATGTATTAGGAAGTTATAAAAGACTTTTCCAAATTTTTTTCACTTGACATTACTTTTTGTTTTGTGGAAGGGATAGGATATGTATTTTGAAATTTAATGTTTTGAATTCAACACATAGTGGTTCAGTGTTGGAAAACCTGAACCTGGCATAAGTGTGCATTTACCACTTTCTAATATCCCAAGATATTTTCTAATATCCTAAGATTTAGCATTCCTACTGATACTGCAAGGGAATTGAGAATTTTCCTTTGAGTATGTATGACATTCTGGAGTTTGTGGTCATGATTAAAAGGAAAGGAAGATGCCAGAATATATGAAAATAAGAGAAAATTAGAGGAATCAAGGAATGGGACATTAGTATAAAAAAGAGAATTAATGTTTAAGGGAAATGTGAAAAGAAACATAGGAACCGAATTAACTCTGACAACACCTATCTGAAAACTTTCATTTAATTATATATTCTTTCCTATATCTGCTACTTCACCCTGTTGTTGAACATGTGACAATTTTCCTATTGTTTCTAGGAAAGGAGAATGAAGATCAGAGTAAGGTAGCCCAAGAGCACTCATCCCTAACCACAGGAACATGGTTGAGTCCCTTCTTTTTTACATATTTCAGTTCTATCTGTAGGGAGTGTGTGCATGTGTTTGTGTGTGTGCAGGGAATCAAATGCAGGGCCTCACACATGCTGGACAAATACTCCACCACTGAGATACACCCCCAACCTAACTATAGTTTTATGTTGAATGTGTAACTGTTAGAAAAAGATGACTGAGAAGCGAGATCCAAGATGGCAGACTAGAGGGAGGCTGCATTCCTTGTCGCTCCGTAATTCTGGTTTCAAGCACAGGATATCTGTTTCTTGGTAAGGCAGTTTTTTTGATCCCCTGCTGTTTACCCCATTTGTCTGCTGTGATCACCTGCAATCTGCCAGCATATCAACGCCTTTTTTGAGTGCAGATTGTTCACTGTCAGGCACCTATCATCCGCCATTTGCCTGCCTCTCTCCTGTCCATCGCCTGCCTTACACCTATCCATCGCCCAACACACGAGGTTCACCTCCAGATCATCCGATAACAGTCAGCAAACTGATTGCCGACCGTCAGTGGAGCACCAGCTGCCTGCTGTTCCCTGGAAGTTCACTGTTACAATACCTGCAGGTTTGATTACATGTGGCTGCTGCCATTTTGAGACAACAGTCAGGCCCTGTAGGACCCCTGGCTGGACTGACTGAGCCCCATCTCCAGGATCCCTCAGCCCGACCAATAACTCCCTCTCTCTGGGGCCCTCACATCGACTGACTGCTCTCTGCCGCCAGGACCCCCAGATCAACTGACTGCGCCCTATAACCAGGACCCCAGACTGACTGATTGCAATGGGCATCCAGGATCCCACAACCACACCAAACACACCCGATCTCCAGGACACCTGCCTGACTAACTGTATCCCGCCTCCAGGACCTCCTGCTGACCACAGCCACACCCTGAGCTGCAGCTCCCCATTTGCCAACACGTTTCGAAGCCAGAGCGGCCATCTTGGATAATCCTGGAAGCCGTAGCTCCGATCTTTAGGTGGGGCAAATCCCATCCTGAGACGCCTGCTGAAGACTTGAAGCTCATTGTCAGGTACTTCTCATCCATCAGGCTACTGAACACTGGGAGGATTCATTACTATATGACTGTTATATTGTAGATTTTCTTTTTTCTCCTTATTGAAAAAGTTTAAGTTTTTATTTCTTTACGTTACTTGCTCTCTTTTCCTTTTGTTTACCTGTTCCCTCAGAGTCTCTTTCTCCCTTTTTTGCATGCTAACATCCAATTTCTTTTGATTACACTCTCACCCTTTCTGTAATCTAGAACTTCTGTGTATTCTTTTCGTATCCCATTAACAGCCACATTCTACATCCCTCTGCATCCTCTTTGTCCTCCATTTGAAACTGCAGACCTTACTGCAAATCCGTTTGTTTTACTGAAGACAATATTTCAACTAATTCTGTCTATTATGACAATTTTGTTATTGTCCTCATAGGGGCTATTTGGTCTAGGATTGCATAGTGTCTGAATTGGGCACTGCTAATATTGATCTCCCCTTAAAGAAAGGGTTTTCGAAACCTATAGGGCTACTATAAGCCAATGGGGGAAATCTGCAATACCCCAGATCTGCACTGCTAGAGGGGAAGATACATGAACAACATGAAAAAACAAGGGAAGAAAATGATCAAACAAATCTAGATTCTATATTAATAGAATCCAATGACAGTATGTTAGAAGAAATGTCAGAAAAGGACTTCAGATTATACATGATTAAGATGATTCGTGAAGCAAAGGATGAGATAAGAGAGCAAATGCAGGCAATGAATGATAATACAAATAAGCTGAAAAAGCACCTGCAGGAAGCAAAAAATCATCTCAACAGAGATAGAGATTCTCAAAAAAAAACCAAACAGAAATCCTTGAAATGAAGGAGACAATAAACCAAATTTAAAAACTCAATGGAAAGCATCACCAAAAGACTAGACCACTTGGAAGACAGAACCTCAAACAATGAAGACAAAATATTTAATCTTGAAAATAAAGTTGCCCCAACAGAGAAGATGGTAAGAAATTATGAACAGAATCTCCAAGAACTATGGGACATCATGAAAAGACCAAATTTAAGAATTATTGGGATTGAGGAAGGCACAGAGATACAAACCAAAGGAATGAACAACCTATTCAATGAAATAATAGAAGAAATTTTCCCAAACCTGAAGAATGAAATGGAAAATCAAACACAAGAAGCTTACAGAACACCAAATGCACAGAATCACAACAGGTCCACACCAAGGCACATTATAATGAAAATGCCTAACATTCAAAATAAAGATAGGATTTTGAAGGCTGCGAGAGAAAAGCACCAGATTACATATAGGGGGATACAAATACGGATAGCAGCTGACTTCTCAACCCAGACTCTAAAAGTTAGAAGGGCCTGGAACAACATATTTCAAGCCCTAGAAGAACATGGTTGCCAACCAAGAATCCTATATCCAGCAATACTTACCTTCAGATTTGAAGATGAAATAAAATCCTTCCATGATAAATAAAAGTTAAAAGAATTTACAAATAGAAAGCCTGTGCTATAGAATGTTCTCAACAAAATATTCCATGAGGAGAAAATGAAAAACAACAATGTAGGTCAGCAAAGGGAGGAACTACCTTAGAGAAAAACCACTCAAAGGAGAAACCAAGCCAAGTTAAAAACCAAAAATAAGTCAAATGACTGGGAATACAAATCATATCTCAATAATAACCCTGAACGTTAATGGCCTAAACTCATCAATCAAAAGACATAGACTGGCAGAATGGATTAAAAAGAAAGACCCAACAATATGCTGCCTGCAGGAGACTCATCTCACAGAAAAAGATATCCACAGACTAAAGGTGAAAGGATGGGAAAAAACCTACCACGCACATGGACTAAGTAATAAAGTGGGGGTTTCCATCCTTATATCAGATAAAGTGAACTTCAAGCCAAAGTTAGTCAGGGGATAAAGAAGGACATTTCATACTGCTTAAGGGAACCATAAGTCAGGAAGACATAACGATAGTAAATATTTATGCCCCAAACAATGGTGCATCCCTGTACATCAAACAAATCCTTCTCAATTTCAGGAATCGCATAGACCACAACACAATAATTCTGGGTGACTTTAATGCACCGCTGTCACCACTAGATAGATCTTCCAAACAAAAACCAACCAGAGAAACCATAGCACTCAATAACACAATCAATAACCTAGACTTAATAGACATATATAGAATATTCCATCCATCAACGAGTGGACTCACTTTCTTCTCAGCAGCACATGGAACCTTCTCAAAAGTGGACCATATGTTATGCCCAAAGCAGCCCTTAGGAAATGCAAAAAAATAGAGATACTGCCTTGTGTTCTATCAGGTCATAATGGACTGAGAACAGAAATAAATGACAAAATAAAAAACAGAAATTACTCCAACACCTGGAGACTAAATAATATGTGATTGAATGAAACATGGATAAGAGAAAACATCAGGGAGGAGACAAAAAAATTCTTAAAGGTCAATGAGAATGATGATACAACATATCAAAATCTCTGGGACACTATGAAAGTGGTACTAAGAGGAAAATTCATTGCATGGAGTGCATTCCAGAAAAGAATGAAAAGTCTACAACTAAATTACCTAACATTACAGCTCAAAGCCCTAGAAAAAGAAGAACAGAATAATAGCAAAAGTAGTAGAAGACAGGAAATAATTAAAATCAGAGCTGAAATCAATGAAATTGAAACAAAAGAAACAATTCAAAAAATTGACAAAACAAAAAGTTAGTTCCTTGAGAAAGTAAATGAAATAGACAAACCCTTAGCCACACTAACAAAGAGAAGGCGAGAGAAGACTCAAATTACTAAAATTCGTGATGAAAAAGGAAATATCATGACAGACACCACTGAGATACAGAACATAATGAGAAGCTACTTTGAAAATCTGTATTCCAACAAAATAGAATCTACCGAAGATATTGACAAATTTCTAGAGACATATGCTCCTCCCAAACTGAACCAGGAGGACATACACAATTTAAACAGATCAATATCAAGCAATGAAATAGAAGAAGCCATTAAAAATCTACCATCCAAAAAAGCCCAGGACCAGATGAATTCTCAGCTGAGTTCTACAAGACCTTCAAAGAAGAACTCATTCTGATACTTCTCAAAGTATTCCAGGAAATAGAAAAGGAGGGTACCCTACCAAACTCATTCTATGAATGTAATATCACCCTCATACCCAAACCAGGAAAAGACACATCAAGGACAGAAAATTTTAGACCAATATCCTTGATGAATATAGATGCAAAGATCCTTAACAAAATATTGGCAAAACGTATCCAAAAACATATTAAGAAAATTGTGCACCACGATCAAGTGGGGTTCATCCCTGGAATTCAAGGATGGTTTAACATCCGTAAATCAATAAACATAATCCATCATGTCAATAGACTTAAGGATAAGAATCATATGGTTATTTCAATTGACGCAGAAAAAGCGTTCGACAAAATACAACCCCCCTTCATGGTCAAAACACTAGAAAAAATAGGGATAGTGGGAACATAACTGAATATTGTAAAGGCTATTTATGCTAAGCCCATGGCTAACATCATTCTTAATGGAGAAAAACTGAAAGCATTCCCTTTAAAAACGGGAACAAAACAGGGATGTCCTCTTTGACCTCATCTATTCAACATTGTCCTCGAAACTCTAGCCAGAGCAATTAGGCAGACTAAAGAAATTAAAGGAATACGAATAGGAAAAGAGGAACTTAAGCTGTCACTATTTGCTGATGACATGATTCTATATTTAGAGGATCCAAAATCCTCCTCCAGTAAACTTCTAGACCTCATCAATGAATTCAGCAAAATAGCAGGCTATAAAATCAACACGCATAAATCTAAAGCATTTTTATACGCAAGCGACGAAACAGCTGAAAGGGAAATGAGGCAAACAACTCCATTTACAATAGCCTCAAAAAAAATAAAATACTTGGGCATTGATCTAACCAAAGAGGTAAAAGATCTCTACAATGAAAACTACAGAGCATTGAAGAAAGAAATTGAGGGAGACCTTTAGAAGATGGAAAGATCTCCATGTTCTTGGAGTTAGCAGAATTAATATTATCAAAATGGCCATACTACCAAAAGTGCTATACAGATTCAATGCAATTCCAATTAAAATCCCAATGACGTACCTTACAGAAATAGAGCAAGCAATCATTAAATTCATCTGGAAGAATAAGAAACCCAGAATAGCTAAAGCAATCCTTAGCAGGAAGAATGAAACGGGGTATCGCAATACCAGAACTTCAACTATACTACAAAGCAATAGTAACAAAAACGGCATGGTATGGGCACCAAAATGGACAGGAAGATCAATGGTACAGAAGAGGACATGGACACAAACCCAAATAAATACAATTTTCTAATACTAGACAAAGGTGCCAAAAATATGCAATGGAGAAAAGATATCCTCTTCAACAAATGGTGCTGGGAAAACTGGAAATCCATATGCAACAGAATGAAACTAAACCCCTATATCTCTCATCCTGCACAAAAATCACAATGGATCAAAGACCTTAAAATCAGACCAAAGATCCTGCATCTTATAGAAGAAAGTGTAGGTCCAAATCTTCAACTTGTTGGCTTAGGATCAGACTTCCTTAACAGGACTCCCATAGCACAAGAAATAAAAGCAAGAATCAACAACTGGGATAGATTCAAACTAAAAAGCTTTCTCTCAGCAAAGGAAACTTATCAGCAATGCGAAGAGAGAGCCTACAGAGTGGGAGAATATCTTTGCCACTCATACTTCAGATAGAGCACTAATTTCCAGAATCTATAAAGAACTCAAAAAACTCTACACCAAGAATACAAATAATCCAATCAACAAATGGGCTATGGAAATGAACAGACACTTCACAGAAGAAGATCTACAAGCAATCAACAGATATATGAAAAAATGTTCACCATCTTTAGTAATAAGAGAAATGCAAATCAAAACTACCCTAAGATTTCATCTCACCCCAATTAGAATGGCAATTATCAAGAACACAAGCAACAATAGGTGTTGGCGAGGATGTGGGGAAAAAGGTACACTCATACATTGCTGGTGGGATTGCAAATTAGTGCAGCCACTCTGGAAAGCAGTGTGGAGATTCCTCAGAAAGCTTGGAATGGAACCACCATTTGACCCAGCTATCCCACTCCTTGGCCTATACCCAAAGGACTTAAAATCAGCATAATACAGAGATACAGCCACATCAATGTTCATTGCTGCTCAATTCACCATAGCCAGATTGTGGAACCAACCTAGATGCCCTTCAGTTGATGAATGGATAAAGAAACTGTGGCATATTTATACAATGGAGTATTACTCCGCAATGAAGAATGATAAAATTATGGCATTTGCAGGCAAATGGACGAAATTGGAGAATATCATGCTAAGTGAGATAAGCCAATCTCAAAAAACCAAAGGAAGAATGATCTCACTGATAATTGGATGATGATACATAATGGGGCATGGGAGGGGTTAGTTTTAGGGTTAGAGTGAGGGTTAGGGAGGGGGACAAGAATGGGGGAAGGAAAAAAAAAGACTAAAGGAAGTTTCAAATCTTGGAAGATGCAAAGCTGAATCTGTACAAAATAACATTTTATTATTTTTATTCATTGACTATTATCTTATTATAATCTGATTAATGATTATGGAACATGCCTAATCAGAATATACATCGATTAATAAAAATTTACCCTATAAATTAATTTTTCCTAAGTTTAAAAAAAAAAATGAGATTTTTTTCTCGTCAATGAATACACTATTTCCCAAAGACAAGGAGCTACTTCATTATTTCTAACTTTTCACTCCTTGAAACTGTAGAGAATTTTTTCTACTAGTTTTGCACTTATATATCTTTCTGTTGGCTTTAACCTTGTAGTGTTCTTTATGCCTCACTAAAAGTATGATAATGAAGCCTGTCTAATTGAAATGGAAATCTCTTCAGAACACCCTGTGATTGAATTTACTGTGAATCATAAACAACAACTCCCTTAGATATACCAAACTTTGCATATTGATTCATACTTAAATGCTTAGACTATTGTGGGTTTGTTATTTGTCAAATAAACTGCCCCCTTTTAGTATTCTTTCAATTATATAAATGTTCTGAGAAAATAGTAATGGGCTCTAAATCAAAAATTTCCTACATGAGATAAAAGAGTCTATAGGAAAAAATAATGAAGAAAAACAATGAGTTGAAAATGTAAAATTTTTTAAACCCGTAATTAAATTAAAATATAAAGTTTCATATCTAGGAGAACAAAAATCAAGCACTTCTCCACTAGCCACTGTATTTCTGATAAAGTAAATTTGTACTCTTAAACTGATTTTTAAAAATGTTTTTAATCTCTGACATAGTTTAAAGTTATTAACTATCGTGTTCTGATGTACAAGTTTCAGGAATATTTGCAATATCATTGAAGTTCTTTTAATGATCATTCTTGTCATTGTTACAAAGTTAAAAACAAAAAAGTCTAACATCTCTTTATAATTCAAAGAGAGTTCAGGATATGAGAGAATACTTTCAAATGCTTTCTCAGATCTATTCTTTATGCAATCTATTGACATACTTTATTTAAAGTTTACTGGTAAAAGCAATCATGCCTTACAATGGAATTGAGAAGATTAGTTGATTTTATTTATGATGCATAGGTATTTGATAAAAGTAGTGAGAATATAAATAAAGTCAAACAAAAAACTCAAAAAAATAATAAAACATATGGAAATGACTGAGAAAATTATTTAAAAATGTTTCTGTTTTCATTACATCATTTCTGCTGTAACAAGAACTTAAGACTCTTGCCTGCAAATGTTCCATTGGTGGCTAAAAACAGGATTAGCATCTTTGCTTCTATTTTGCATCCGTTTCCTTTGCTCTGAGTCATATTGGATTCCAGGAACAAGGTCTGATCTGATCTTGCTATGAGTCTAAAGATACCCTACAGGCAACAGCAGCTTTCTTATCCCAAACTACTCCACCTGACCTGAGATGATAACAGAGAGATAACTGATCCATATCACCTGTTTTGAGAAAAAACCTCTAGCTGTGCAAAACCTCAACACTTGCCCTCACTGCCCTTTCTAAAAAAACCTTGAAGTCTAATACTATCACATAATATCAGCATGACTGTTTAGAGGTGCTATTCATTACTACGTTGTTATTTTTTCATTCAAGTTGCTCAGGTTTAGGCACTTGAGAGATTTCAGATGCATACTATGTCCTTTCACTCCCTGTTAAAGATTTGGGGTTTTATATTTATTGTCACTATTGTTATTATTGTTTTTTTGAGCACATCTGTGCTTTCTGGATCTACAGGGTGCTCCAATATCTTGTATATTTTGTCTTCTAGTCGGGAATCAGTCTTTTCTCCAAGGAACCCTGGCTTATTTTACTAGAAAAATTATATAAGAAAACAAGATTGAGGTTGCTGATTATTTGCTGCTAGGTGCCATTTCATTTTGATCCTCTCAGTTGAAACAGTGTCTGTACTAACCTATGTATATATGCTGTAATTCATGTATGGTCATACATACAACCAGCATGCGTATTTGAGCTAAACAAGATGTCTCACTGATAGTTCAACAATATTCTATTACTGCATACTTTCCTGCTTATATGTAAATTCCCACACGGTAAGTGAGATCTGACAACAACCATTGTCCATCCATTTTCACAACTACTCAATTTCTACACATTTACAGCATTTTCAGAATTGTTAAACAGTATTCCATGTGTCCATGAACTAGTAAATGGCAGTGTTTATCATATGGGTTCTTTTTCCTCTTAAACTTTTAGTCTACAGAACTATACTCACTTCTAAAGTTCCTTGAGGTCAGCAGCTGCTCCTTCACCACCTTCAGTAAGGTTATTGTCACATTTTATATTCCATTATGTTTCTTCTAATTTCTTAAATGATATTAAAGCACATTTTCATGCATCAAGACCTGCTTTTTGGGCTTGTGTAACAAATCTACATCCAAAGAGAGGTGTTATCGCGTCCCCTCTGGCCGCAGAGAGAGACACGACAAATGTCTGAAGCTTTGGAAGTTTATTGTGCACAGTACTTCTCTTACGCTTCTCTTACCCCTAGCTTCTGTGCACTCCCAGCTTCCCTTCTCCCAGCTTCTTCCAGCTCCCCCGTACTCCCTGCTTCCAGCTTGGCTTCAACCTCCGCCTTCGCCGCTTCTTCCGTCCCTTCCGTCCCCCTCGCTCTCCCACCCACCAGGCTTATATACACTTCAACCAATCAGGGGAGAGTACACGAGATAAACGCGGACGGCTGCAGGCATAGGATGGGTACACGAGGGGGGCATGCTCTAGTCACATCGTTAACTGGCCAATCATTGGAATTCGCTGGTTGTTTACTGTATAGCTGGCCGCTTTTGGCTCAGCGTCAGGCGCCATCTTGACCATGCTTAAGGCTGGGGGTCCCGGAAACCCCCACAGATCCCCCTTCTTTACTATTAAACTAAGGCTCGGGACCGTGTCTGTCTTAGGCTGAGTGGTCAGCATATGTCCTTACCCGTCATCAGAGCCTGCAGAGCATGCTGCAGCTCCTGTCTTAGGTCGGTACACAGCCACCTCCTCCATTACCCGTCCTTGACTACCGGTCCAGCACCAAGAGCCATACTAATGGGGGGCTGTCGGCCTTTAGGGTGGTCATGGCCTGATAAAAGATAATTTGATCTCTCTATTGGCTAGCTCGTAGATGCATGCCAAAACGAATGAAGAGAAGGAGGCCAAGGCAGAGGAGTACCACCATAGCTCCTAAGCCTGCCTGCTGTTTGACAAATCTATAAGCAGAAGAAGAACCATATAGCCATATTAAATACAGAAACAATATACATCCCAATGGAGTTACAATACGGGCAACACAAAACAGCTCTCCGGGAATAAACGCATCCCAGTCCCAAAAGTTCTTGCAAGGTATCCACTTGTTCTTATAGTGAGTCCACAATCCGATAGAGTCTCTATGGTCTGCAAGGCTGCAGCTGCATTTTCGGCCAAATGATCGTTGTTGTGGTTGTCTCAATGCTGCTACTGCAAGGACTGTGGTGGCAATGATCACGGCTGTTGCAATGTCAAAGCCTCTCCTGCTTCTCGACAATTGCACTGGCAATTCTATATCTGCAACAGAAACTAGGACTGGTAGGAAGATAGAAATGTGCAAATTGCACAGGTGGCAAAAAAAACATTCCAGTATTGTGAGAGATAGGACATGGTTAGTGAACAGTTAAGAGGTGTTATTAGAAATGTTAGTTGGTAGAAACATAAAAAGGGAGGAAATACACAAGCTGATGTGGGAGGAAAAGCAATATCACAACTAGGGTCAGCAGAACTAGTTGCTGTACTCTGGGTCTGATTTGTAGCATGATTCCAACGGCAAAGTGCAGAAATTCCTCCTGTTAAGGCAAAGAAAGGCTAGAAATATCCTTGTCACCAAAAGCAGCACGACCTGAAAAATCATCAGTAGAATTGACAGGCTTGTAGAGGAATTGGTGAAAAACAAGAAAAGGAAGGATTAAAAAATGTGTTAGTTAGAAGTAAAAAATATGGCCAGGCTAACAATGGCCCATAGGTTCCGGGTTTGCCTTTCCGTCTGAGTTTTTGTTATTGGAGGAAGGCTCAGGCTCGCCATTGCGAGGAGGAGCAGCATCACTTGCATGCTGTAAAACTCTGATTAGACTTTCTGGAATCCAGACTGGAGTCTGTTGATCCTGTGGGAAAATACAAACAGACCCTCGGACCCAACGAAGGACTGGATTCGGTCCTTTCCAACAACCTGTCAGGATATCTTTCCATTTTGCCCATACTTGAGAAGTATTATGGGGATTATAATGTCGATCAGCTGCAGAATGGCCGTCCCTATCCAGAGTTAAGAAATTTAGAATGAAAAGAACTAAGTTAAGTTTATTTTTAGGAGACTTGTAGGAGGCTCCTATTCCCCCTTTTTGTTTAATTAGACAATTTTTTAAAGTAAGATGTGCTCTTTCCACAATGCCCTGTCCCTGAGGATTATAGGGGATGCCAGTGACTGATTGGATGTTAAATGTTTGTAAAAACAACCGAAAGCTTTTGGAAGTATAAGCAGGACCATTATCTGTTTTATTAACTTTAGGTAGGCCCCAGCCAGCAAATGCTTGTAGGCAGTGTTGAATGACATCTTTTACCTTTTCTCCAGAATGAGCGGAAGCCATAATGACCCCTGAAGCAGTGTCTACTGACACATGTACATACTTAACAGTACCAAATTCAGAAATATGAGTTACATCCATCTGCCAAATATGATCAGGCAGCAGTCCCCTGGGGTTAACTCCAAAGGATTTTACTGGGATTAAAGGAGCACAATGTTGACAATTTTTTACTATTTGTCGAGCCATACATTTAGATATAGGAAATTTTCTGCTCAAAGTAGTGTAATTTACATGAAATTTTTCATGAAAGAGTTTTTTTTCGGTTTCATGGAAAAAACAAAAACTTGATTGGTGGCCATATCTACCAAGTACATGTAGCATTGGCCAAAGTCTGCGTGTAAGTTAAATGAGCTCTAATATTCCTTCTAGAATAGATGTTACGCTGTAGGATAAGGTTTTGTAGCGTAGTAAAATAAGAAGCTACCGTGGACATGGAAGAAATATGGGGTACCGTTTCAAGAACCTGTAAAGCGTTAATGATATATAAGCTATCGGAGAGAAGGTTGAATGGCTGATTATCTGCTAATTTAAAGGCTACTATTACAGCTGCAAGTTCAGTAACCTGTGGGGAGTTGGGTGGAACTATTTTGGTGTGAAGTTGTTTACTGATAAGTACTGCACCTACTTCATTTTTGGAGCCATCAGTAAAAATGGTTACACAGTCTTTAAGAGGCTGGACACTAGTCACTTTTGGAAAAACTATGGGAATATTTTTACAGAATTGAATCCAGGGATGTTGGGGATAATGGTTATCAAACTGAGCTGAAGTGGAACAATATAATACTGACCAATCATCATCATTATTAATTAGCCATTTAATTTGCTGAGTGGAATAATGAGTTATAATAATAGACGGATGGATTCCAAAAACAGTAATGCAAGATTCTATTCCCTTGAATATTACCTGAGCAATAGCTTGGGGATATGATTGCAATGTTTGAGCCGGAGAGCTAGGGAGATTTATACTTTGCAAAGGTCCTCCTTGCCAACTATGCCAAAAGGGGTATGCTTCTCTGAGATTATGATTAAACTTAATGGTTGAGTAGGATCACAACGATCAACGTAACACTGCTGAAGTCTATTCTCTACTAGCTGCAAGGATATCCGTGCTTCAGGAGTAAGTTTCCTAGGGGAATTCAAGTCAGGATTACCTTTTAATATATCGAATAAAGGTTTCAATTCCCCTGTGGATAATTTTAAATAGTATCTGATCCAGTTAATGTCACCTAAAATTTTCTGAAAATCGTTCAAGGTATTCAATTGATCTGTCCTGATGGTCAACCTTGTTGGTCTGACTGTAGTAGCAGTGAGCCTTGTACCCAGATATTCTTGGATCTCCTCTAATTGTAATTTTTCAGGGGCTATCGTTAGTCCTCTATTTTCTAATGCTTGAGTTATAAATTGTAATGCTTCTAACAAAACTTCTTTTTCTGGATGGCAAATAAGTATGTCATCCATATAATGATAAATCAACAATCTCTTAAACTTTTGTCTAGTAGTTGTTAACGCTTTATCTACGTATATTTGACATATAGTAGGACTGTTAGCCATACCTTGAGGAAACACGGTCCATTCGAATCTCTGGTCAGGCTGAGTGTGATTAAGAGAGGGCAAAGTAAAAGCAAATCTCCAACAATCATTTTTGTGTAAGGGTATAGAGAAAAAGCAATCTTTTAAATCCAGAATAATAGTAGGCCAATTTTTTGGTAATGCAGTAACAAGAGGGAGTCCACATTGGATGGGTCCCATAGGGTACATTTGTTCGTTTATAGCTCTTAAATCATGTAATAACCTCCATTTTCCTGATTTTTTGTTAAGAATATTGGAGTATTCCAAGGAGAGGTAGAATGTTGTAAATGACCTTCTTGTACCTGCTCTTGTACTAACTTATGAGCTGCCTCTAGTTTCTCTTTTGTTAGGGGCCACTGTGGAATCCAGCGAGGCTTATCATCTTTCCATATTATAGGGATTGATGGTTTATCAGTGGCCCCTAGGAAAAACCAAATCCATGAGAATCATTTTTTGGTGGAAGTAAAAGCAGTGGTTGGGTAGATCCTTAACTATGTCTTCCCAATCCTTTTTTGTCATCATAGTTCATATTTTGTAACATATTTCTTACAGGACTCCCTTGGTAAATCTGATCAGTGGTGAGTTTCATATCCATTTGCTGCAGGACATCTCGTCCCCATAGGCTAATAGGAACATTACAGACATATGGTTGAAATATTCCTGTGTGTCCCTCTGCATCTTTCCACGATAATGAGGAAGCACTTTGATTGGGGCTTTCTGCTACTCCTAAGCCTCTCAAGCTCTGAGCTGCTGTGATCAATGGCCAGTGCTTTGGCCAGACCATTGCGCTAATAATACTTTGTCTGCCCCCGTATCTAATAAACCTGTAAATTCCATATTTCCCACTTTTAATTTTAGGAGGGGCCTCTGTCCCATATCCATAGTAAGGTTTATTAAAGTGGTTCCTGTTGATCCAAACCTCCTTGTCTTTTATTTGTATTTTTACTGGGCCACAAAGAATGTCGACTGGGCAATATAAGCATTTGTGCAATGCGATCCCCTGGAGAGATGACCGTAATTCCTTTTGGTGAAGAGACCAAGGCTTTTATTTGTCCAGGGAAATCAGGATCAATAACCCCTGGGTGTACTATAAGTCCTTTTAGTGTTGAGGAACCTCTACCTAGTAATAGTCATACACTGTTCTGTGGGATTTTTTCATGCCAATCAGTATCAATCATCTGCACCCCCATATCTGGGGTTAGTATGAGTCTGGAGGTGGCACAGATGTCCAATCCGGCACTTCCGGAGGTGGCTCTGCGCTCCCTTTCTCTGTGGGAGGATACCACCGTCGGGGAACTTGTTGAATTACCCCGTATATTTGTTGCGGGCCCCGGGGAGGGCCCTGTCTCCAGTTTTTTTGAAGTTCAGGATTCGACCCTAGGAAATTATCCTCCCTATCTCTAATAGGCTGACAGGCACTATTCCGATGACTCCCTCTTCTGCATCTTGGACATAGCCCAGGTCCGGTTCCCAGGTTATTCTTTGTATAGATGTTCCCACCCCGGGCAAAAGGTGGCCTTTTGTTTGGACAAGTGGCTTTTAGATGTCCCTTCTGTCCGCACACAAAACATGATCCTAAAGACTCTTTATGAGTTCTTGAAGGGAACCTCCCCTGGGCTTGTGCAAGTGCGGCAGACAACAAGGTGGTTTGTCTGTCTATGGCTGCTACAAAGGCACTGCTCTGCGCCGAAGTATCATTTACATCTCTACACACTTTTAAGTAGGCGGACAAGTCTTTGTTTCTCCGTGGTCTTATGGCCTCCCTACACCACCTGTTAGCTTGTTCGTAAGCCAACTGTTTTACTAGGGGCATGGCTTGCTCTGCATCTCCAAAGATGCGTGATGCTGTCTGAATTAGCCTATCGACAAAATCCGCATAGGGCTCACTATTCCCTTGAGTTACCTTTGACAACTGGCCCTGCAAATCTCCTGCTCCTTGTAATGTTTTCCAGGCCTTGGTTGCAGCCACGGCAATTTGCGCATAAACTGCTGGATGATAATTAAGCTGTGCCTGAAGGGTTTCATAAGGTCCTACGCCCATAAGCATGTCCCTATCGATTTGGGGATTCCCCGCTGCTGCATTTCGGCGGGCGGTGTCCGTAGATATTTCTTGCATGATGTTTTCCACATAAGGTACTGTCCCCCAGACAGAGCGGCCCTAGCAAGATTAGTCCAGTCCTGAGGCACTAAGTTTAATGATGTCAAGGTATCTACTAAGGCTATAGTAAAAGCTGACTGAGGACCATATGTGCTAACTGCTTCTTTTAAGTTTTTTCTAATGGTTGATGGTATCTCCATTTGCTCTTCAAATACGGGCAGGTTCTACAAATTTTGAAGCTCTTTCTATTAGGCTTAGGTTTCTCCTACCTTTTCCCCTTGTTCTTAAGTTTTCACTACCACTTGGTTATTCCTTTTGGGGGTTCTTTATGTTAAACTTAATTCCCTTTTTTCCCTTGTTCTTAGATTTTTTGAGCAATTATTTTCTAGGTCACCACCACTCAATTTTTCCTCACTTTATTCTCCCTAAGAGTTCTTTTCTGTTGCCATTAGATCCTGTTCATGAAGATCCCCCTTGTGGCACACTGAGCAGCTTTTCTTACTTTTGCTGTTTTTTTCTTTTAATGGCGTCCCATGGTTTTTTAATAGCTCCCTGAGGGGTTGCTGCATTCAGATCCCATTGTTACTAATTTATAGCTCCCTGAGGGGTTGCTGCATTCAGACCCCATTGTTACTAATTTGAATAGCTTTAGTTATGGCAGTTACAATAACAAACAGTGGCCTAGCTGCCAGGAGCAACGAGATTACTGAAAGGAAAACTATCAAGTGTGCATTAGAATTTTTATAGTGGCTTTTCACGTACTATCTACACCCTAATTGGACCGCTTCAAACGTGTTTCTACTTTCACTTTAATTAGACCGCGTTCCATGCGCCAGGACCGCTGATGGCGTGTCCCGATACCCCCCGACCCGCGTTCTACGCGTTAGGACCCCGATACCCTTCAACCCGCGTTCTACGCGTCAGGACCGCTGATGGCGCGTCCCGATACCCGCGTTCTACGCGTCAGGACCCCGATACCTTTCAACCGGACCGCACTCCGCGTGTCCCCAGGACCGCCGATGGCGCATCCTGACACCCTTTAACTTTTTTATAACCGGTTTAACTTGTATACAAAAAAAATTTTTTCAAATATCTTACCTTGTTTTCTTTTATAAGGCCTTCATCTTCCCGGGTTTCGGCGCCAGTTATCGCGTCCCCTCTGGCCGCAGAGAGAGACACGACAAATGTCTGAAGCTTTGGAAGTTTATTGTGCACAGTACTTCTCTTACGCTTCTCTTACCCCTAGCTTCTGCGCACTCCCAGCTTCCCTTCTCCCAGCTTCTTCCAGCTCCCCCGTACTCCCTGCTTCCAGCTTGGCTTCAACCTCCGCCTTCGCCGCTTCTTCCGCTTCTTCCGTCCCTTCCGTCCCCCTCGCTCTCCCACCCACCAGGCTTATATACACTTCAACCAATCAGGGGAGAGTACATGAGATAAACGCGGACGGCTGCAGGCATAGGATGGGTACACGAGGGGGGCATGCTCTAGTCACATCGTTAACTGGCCAATCATTGGAATTCGCTGGTTGTTTACTGTATAGCTGGCCGCTTTTGGCTCAGCGTCAGGCGCCATCTTGACTATGCTTAAGGCTGGGGGTCCCGGAAACCCCCACAAGGTGTGGCCTTGGTTCAGGTTCCTTTGGTTTTCCTGAGTGATAGAAATGTCTTTCTCTGTCATGTTGGACCCTCATGACCATATGTGATAGTTTATACTAATGAGATGACTCAGGTTAAGATGCAATACTTAATGGTCTTAGGTGGGAGATAGACATAAATGAAAGACCAATAGTATGTTCTAGTGTGAGGCTTTGGGTAAGATGGTATCAGTCTGGAAACCAAGTTCAACCTTATGGACAATTAATCTATACACCATGTAATGAAACCCCTGGACACTAAATCATGGGAGAGATACCTTGGGTAGCAGTACTTCACACTGTATGCTACCCATAAAAATTGGGAACATGTCCCAATGACAATGCATGCTTTATGTATGGAACATTCCATGACTGTGCCCCATGAGACTCTTGTCTTCAATTAATTTAATCTACCTTCCTCCTATAATAAACATAGTCATGAGTATAATAGGCTGTAATGAGTTATGTAAATTTTCCTAGCAATTTCCTAAATTACATGTGCTTTGGAAACCCCCAAACCTGTAATAGATGTCAGAAGTAAGAGTCGAAAATCCCATTTGTGCTCTTCCTTTCTAACTTGAGCTGCAGAATGGCTCCCACGAAGAAGGGTGGCAAGAAGAAGCAATGAGCCCATATTGCACCATCAGCATTCAGCAGCACATCCATGCAGTGGGCTTCCAGAAGTATATCCCTCTGGCACATGGAGAAATCTAGAAATTTGCCATTCATGTTCATTTTTCCAGAAAAAGAGGATGAAGTTTCTCCATACAAACTCTGCACTTTAGTTACCTGTGTATCAGGTATGATTTAAAAGAATCTTCATTCAATGAACTAATTCCTAATTATTGAATATTTATAAAAATTGCAAAATAATTGTGCCCTGTGGTTGGTAGTCAAAAGACCTGGGCAGATTTAGCAGGCTGTAAACCTGGGCTATGAACCTTACAGTCTGTACTGCTCAGAATTGTGAACACACTTCTATGAGTCTTGGTGGATATATACTGTCATGTATCCATCAAAGTGTCATTCTGAATAATTTTATTGCCCTAAAATGTCCCTATGATACACCTATTGATTATTTGCTTCTATTAGTAGATCTCTGGAAATCTCTGATTATCTTGTTCTTTCTGCAGATGAATTTTTCTTTCTAGAATGTCATAAAGTTGAATTATACAGTGTGTATGCTTTCCAGAATGGTTCCTTCACTTGGCAATATGCTTTTAAGTTTCCTCCATGTCTTTCTGTGTTTTATCAGATAAAGTTTTTTTTCATTGTTGTATGATATTCCATCCTAAGAACATATCGCATTTTTTATCTAATTTCCTATTGAAGGGTTACTTGTTATTTTCAGGATTTGACAATTATGAAGAAAGCTCTTATACATACTTATGTGTGTGTTTGTTTGCAACTCAATTATGTAAATGTTGGACCATGTATTAATACTATATTAGTCGTAGTAAAATGATTGTAAATTGTCCTGTCAGCCTTTTATAAAATGTATTTTTGTCATTCTAATAGATGTGTAGTGGTATGCATTATTATATATATTATTTTAATTTGTAATTACATAATGGCAAATGTTGAACACATTTGCATGTACATATTTTCCATCAATAATTCATTTTCAGTAAAGTGTTTGTTCAGATCTTTTGCCTAAACTGCAATTTGGTTGTTAATTTTCTCATTGTTAAAATAGGAGAGAGATATGTATTTTGGATACAATTCTCTTATTGCATATGTTTTTTATCAATTTCTCTCCCAATAAATGACTTGTCATTTCATTCCCTTAACAGTGTATTTTATTCGTCAGAAATTATTCCTTTTTTTGAGTTTTAAAAATGCTCAACTCATCCGTTTATTTGTTAATGGATTTTTGCTTTTGGATTTTTGCTTTAACACATTGTTAAATTCAAGATGAGTTAGATAATCTCCAACATTTTCTTTTAAAAGTTATAAAGCTTTGCATTTTATGTTTAGCTCTATAATTCATTTGAGGTAATTTCTGTGAAGTGTAAAGCCTGTCTCTAATTCCTTTTTTGTTTGTTTGTTTGCATGAAATGAATAAAAGTACCTGTTTGTAGATAGCATGAATGTTTGTAGAAATTTCCACCGATCCAACAATTACAAATAATAATATAATTTCTTAGAATTAATAAATAATAGCACAGTCATGGGATATAAGGTTAAAATGAAAATGCAGTTACTTTGTAATATAGTAGAAAAATGTAAAAAGATTTTGGTATTAAAACTGCAATATCATTTACATCAGTACACACACACAAAGAAATACTTAGGTAGGAATCCAACAAAATAAGTACATGATCAACATGATGGAAAATGCAAAAATCTGAAGAAATATGTTTTTAGAAACTTAAATTACATTTATGGAAAAGAAAACAGTATTATTAAGATACCATGTCCCATCAACATGATCTTTTGATTCAATGGAATCCCAAATTTCCCAAAAGCAATTTTAAGGACATTGATAAACTGGTCCTGAAGAGTATACAGAAAGAAAATGACCCAAAATAGCCAAAGTAATACTAAAGAACCAAGTTGGAGAATTTAAATTACTTGACTTTAGGACTTCTATGAGTGCCAGTTATGAGAACTGTGTGACATTGAGAGAATAGCTACCTGGGTCAATGGAGCAGAAAAGAGAATCCAGAAACAGACCCACATAAATTGTCAATAGATTGTTGAAAAGGAGTAAAAACAATTCAACAGAGAAAGGTGGAATGTTTAACAAATGATTCTGGAAATCTTGGATTTTTACAGATTTTTAAAAATCATGTTCATGAATTTCTTATTTATTCCTAGTTAGCTGAGAATTTTTGCCATAAATGAGTGCTATATTTGTTCATTGTTTATTTCTGAAAATTTTTTGGTATGATCATATATTTTTCTTTAGCCTATTGATACGACCAATTCATTTTCAGTATTGAAACAAACCTTTATACCTGGACTAGATCTCACTTGGTTAAGTGAGTGATGGTTTATTATTATTTAACAGAATTGTTGAATTTGGTTTGCTATTTTCTTTGCTATGTGGTTTTTTAACTCAGAATTCTACAACTCATTCTCCATTGTCTTTGGGTGTTGTTTTTGATTATGTACATGACTGACAACAGTTTGCATTGCAAAATCCTTTATTCTTTCAATTCAGTTGCCTATTACTTCCCACTGTTGATTTCCTTTATTATAATTTTCTGTGAAATTATATGTTATCTTTTTTTACATGATTATAAATGTATTAAACATGCATGTATATATCTCACAGGACCATTTTCTTATATACTTCAGTATCTCTCAATTTGGGAGTTCTTTGCTCAGTCATAATTATCTTCATATTAAAATTTTTATTTTTCTTTCCTGAACTAAGTGCTTCATATTTTCATACTACCTTCACTTCTATTTTCTCTAGACTTTCTTTTATAAAATATATGAATATTTTCTTTCTGTTTATTATGTTTTTGACTTTTTAATTTTATTTGTTTGCTTTGAGATGAGATTTTTGAACCTCAATGCCTTCTTTTAGACTGGCAAATTCTCTTTTTATTTCATTCTACCTTGTTATTTTCTTACTTTTTGTTCTTATTATATTTATTGAGTTACAGTGCTTATTAACCTGATAATGAATAAAATAATTATGACAACATAAACAAGTATAAAAGATTTCCCTCAGTACCTTGAGTTATAGTGTTTGCATTCATTTGTCCCATCAATAATATTTGTTTTACCTCTTTTTCTTCTTTAATATTATGCTTTCTTCCTTCCATCATTGTCTTTAACTCATGCTTGAACTCAATTATTGAATGACTTCCTTTTCTCGAACCTAGTATGAAGGATTTCTTGGGTCTTTTAATATTTCAGACATATAACTTTTCCCTCATATATCTATTTTGTTTTATTTCCTTTCTATTTTTATGTGCCTTCAATAGATGTTTGGGGTGGAGAGCAGTAGAGTGCAGAGAATAGTGGTAGGAGATAATTTGAGGAGTCCAAGGAAAATCATATCTTCTTTCCTAGACATCTACTTTCCTTATAATTTTGTATATTTAAGGTTCTCTCTATGACTGTCCTTTTCAATTCACATGGGGTGGATGTCTCTTCCAATGTACAAAACACTTGTGTTTTAAGTTGTTTTTCTCTGCCTGAAATCACTGAATGTTGTTAGAGTATTCAATTCTGCAGTTATTTGTGCTATTTAGTATTAGTGACACACCCATTTCTCTCCACCAGTCACCCCCTCTTATCTCATCAAAATAGGAGAATTTGATCACAACCACCAATGTTCTTTTCTTGAACTTTGTAATATAAGGCAATGTAGCAACAATTTCTTTAACTTCAGAATTTTGGAGAAAGATGGAAGTTCCCAAAATATTGCCCCACATCCAACTTGCCAGTTAGTTTAAGATGCTATTTGCACCATTAAAATTCTGGTGTCTGAGTGGAGGTTGAGAATTGTTGTTCTGTTTGTAATTTATTTTTAATTACATAATTGAAGATGTTTTGCAACACAGTTTTAACCCTTTATTTTAATAGGGAGAATGTGGTATATTTTTAAGCTATACATTTTAGCTTTTTCATAATCTCTCAATTGAAACAGCTCTGATTGAGAGCTGTTGGAAACCCAGTTTTTACTTACTGTGCTCTAACATCTAACAAGATTAATTCCCTTTTCTGTCTAAAAATCTCTTTTCTCTTCAACTGCTTATTCTCTCTTTACTATGTGGTGACCTCACTTGACTATTTCAGACATATTGGAATGTGTTTCTTCCTCTGACTCCTAAAGAATACTGATTTTCCCCTGGAGTCCCACTCTTTTCCTGATTCTCTTTCCCTCCCTAAGTAATCACCCTGATTTGCATGTTTTCGATATTAACCTTTCTACTTACTACCCCAAACACATGTCTGGTTAAGCTCTCTCTCAAAGTTTAGACCCACTGAGCACATTCTTATGAGACACTATCTATGTCTCTCGTGGTTTAAATATTAGGTATCCCCAATAAACTCATGTGTAAGAAAATTCAGGAAAGCTTAGAGGTGAAATGAGTGCATTAAGAGAACCTTAATCTAATCATTATGTTCATCCCCTGATAAGGATTAACTGGATGGTAACTATTGGTAAGTAGGTTGCACCTGGAAGAGGTGGGTCATTGAGAGTATACCTTTGAGGTATGTAGTTTGTCCTTGTTTATAGAGGCTTTCTCTCTGCTTCCTGGTGCAATGTTCTGAGCAGCTTTCTTATATCAGCTCCTTCATCATGATGTACTACCTTACCTCAGGCCCAGATTGATAAAAGTCAGCATCTATGGCCTGAGACCTCTGAAACTGTGAGCCCCTAAATGAACTTTTTCCCTTCTAATTGTTCTTATCAGGATGAAGCAGTGATAAAGCTTACTAAAACAATATCCAAAGTTACAGTTATTGTATTTTTTTCCTACTAGCATTACTTTGCTCTTTTCCTGGTCTTCATGAGCAGAATACTTTGAAGGTCAAGCTCATTGCCATCTTGGCTTCAGCCCCATGTACACATATGCAAGTCACTGACTCAAAAGAACACCAGGTCAGGGGACTGGCCCAAGTTCACTCATCCTAACAAGCACAGAGATATCCTAGGGTCTAGCAGCATATCCAAATCAATGCACAAATTCTTCACATACAAAACAATGCACAAATCATTTACAATAACATTGATTACAGGCCTGTGGTCTTTACCTCCTTTCAGTCTCAGTTATAATTTAGGAGCTCTTTTACACCCACGTTGTCTTTCTGCTTTCAGAATTACTGTTTTGTGATACATCTCCCATGTTTTCTGCACAAGTTTTTCAATATATATTACTAAAAACATTTTTTTTTTACCTGCCTGAGCATTAACTACCATCCCACCACTGTAACATAAGTTATAAACTTCCCATCAGTCCATGTAGAACCCCAAATTAATTCATTCCTCATCTTGTTACCAGATGAGGCTCAATCGGTCCCCAGAGGGAGAAGTGGATCTCAGTTCAGGCCTGGCAGGATCTTGACTTACATCACAGAAATTAATTTCAGGATGCATCAAAGAAGGAGCAAGTAGAGATTGATGTTTGAAAGCAAGATTTATTCAGGTGAGCAAACAATAGAGCAGGATATGCACTCAAATGAAGAAGAGTACAAAGAATCAAGAGTGAAACTTGCACTGGGGGCCTCAGGCTGCTTTTCTTTAAAGAAAAACTTGTAAATGGTAAATGGAAGAAGCACAAGGGATGGCATCAGGCTAATGAGCTCAATTCCTTTGATTCTGGAGCGCAGAGTAGGTCAAAGTGGTCCGGTTCTTATCAAAATCTTCAGGTTGACATTATCCAGTTAATAGGTAACACTCAGACTATGCCCACATTATTAGCACAAAAAGATTGGACAGGATGCAAACCTCACAAATCATTTTAGCTATTTACTTAGGAATAAATTTTGCACCAGAACAGGAGATGCAGGGATTAAATAGAGCTGGTGGACCCACTTTCCTGGTGGAAAATGATCCA
Source organism: Sciurus niger (assembly GCA_020740815.1). Taxonomy (NCBI): domain Eukaryota; kingdom Metazoa; phylum Chordata; class Mammalia; order Rodentia; family Sciuridae; genus Sciurus; species Sciurus niger. Next base: position 10,790 of record JAHUXG010010384.1, on the reverse strand, counting down.
CTGAACAAAGAAAGGATCTGGGTTTATATAGATTATTTTGGGGGATGGTATAGTGAACATATCAGTTTTTCTTGAGCACTCAGGATTTGGGGGTCTGTTCTATTAATCAGTGAAAGTGTCAGTTTGAGGGCTTAGGAATTTAACCTTCTGGGTCGAGAGTCTGCAGATAGCATCTGAGAGGATCTCTTTTTGAAGGGTATTACTGCTTTTTAGAGACTGTCACTTTAATCTTTGTCTTTGGAGATGAAGGCTGTCAGTGCATGGACTTCTTTTTCACTCCCTTTTCCCAGTCCACATTATCTTGGGGACTTTTCATTTTCCATATCTGATACATATCATGGGTCTTTAAAAATATTTATTTCTAGACTTCTTTTAATTAAACTAAAAATATATCCTGTGAACTAGCAATTGATATAGAAACTAATTAACTAGACTTTCAACAATTTACTGGACTCTGTGATTTATTAGAACTTTTCAGAATGCAGGCCTGGAGGAGAACAGGCCTAGGGATGAAGTTGAGGGCATTCATGGAGTTTTAGCTTTAAGCCATAGTTGCTCATTCCTTCCCTGTTTGTCTCCTTTTACCCTAGCCTTATTTCTTCTCTTCCACCTTAATCTCCTGGTGCTGGTTTCTAGTGACAACATTCTACACCAAATTAAAAAATGCATATATTTCATACAAGTTCCTTGTGATAATGGAAGTCAGTCTACTGTGCTCTTTTGATCACTCTGTGTCCATCCGGGTATCCTTTTTTTATTTTCCAGGTATCATATCTATGAATACTTTCACTATCATTCACTATGTTCTCCTTTGCATTTCTCTAGTTATGGCACTTGTATTGTGAAACTGCAAGAACTATAAGTTTGTTTAGGAAGATAACAGAATGTACTCATTTCTTCTTATTTTATTTCTAGTATCTAGAAGTGCTGGTCATACCATAAGTAAGATAGGATGATATTGATGGATGAAGTAAATATTAGTTCTAATTAAATAGTGTTTTTCAATGAATAACAATTTGGGATTCTCAAAAGGATTATGAATATGCACACTTAGATGTGTAATAACTTTGAATTCTACCCATATTTTGCATATTTCCACCATATTTTTCATTTGTTCAGAAAAAGAGAAAAAAAGAGAACTTATTCACATACCAAAAATATTTCCAATGTTTTTAATTACTGGGTCATTGATTTTTTTGGTGTGATTTATTTATTTTAGAGAATAAATAATATAAATCATTTATTTTCCCATAAGTTCAAGAAATTCCCTATATTAGGAAACTATTTTTTTTATACTGCTTTTGAAAGTGGAGACAGTCCTTGCTTGTCATTTCTTAATCTACTAACAAAACTGACACTTTCTTTTGCCCACATTACATGGTCAATGGATTAAACTGCTCATTTCATCACAACTTAACATTCTGGGTATTTGCAGACCCAGAAACACTGAAGATTTCAAAGGATCAGTTTTGTGTCTAGAGTTATGAAATGTGGTATTTAAAATCAGCCAAAAGATAAGGAGTAAGATTTATAAGGTAATCCGAAAGATTTCTAGGTTTACAATTAAGTAACATTGAAATATGAGACTATTTTTGTCATTTCAGATAATTACATTTTATTCTTAATATTTAATACTTTATTCTTACTCCAAAGTGGGTGATTTACCTTTTAATTGCTGTCCAAGTATTATATATTGTATGTTGCTAACATTAATTTACAATGTTTCTTTTCTTTAAATTAAACACAACAAACTTATCTTTTTCTTGTTGACAGAGCAGGGCTGTGTCCTAAGATTAAAAATATTATTAGAAAAAAATATAACATATAATTCTAAAGTATGGCCAATTTGACCAAGTGGAATCTGATTCTGGAACTGTTTTAAATTTTTCTTTGAAGGTTCTTTTTAGAAGAATAAAATGATAATTTCTAATTATCATGCTTTCATGATAATTAGAATACTATAAGCCTAGCTAGAAAATTGTTATATAAATATCACAATTCTTTGTTCTGGGTGATGTGGAAAATAAAGCAACATAAAATCCACTCATGTGTTATCTGATGTATTTATGGGAATCCAGATAAAATTGTGTCTTAGCTGGATAACAGAAATAGTTTGCAAAATCTTATGACATAATCTACTAAGTTATCATGGGATAGGATGCATAGATATGTTAGAAATCTCCAATTCATGACTACCATGATTTTTCTATAGTACAATGAAATACAACATCCTCAGAAACTGCACATGTGGGTTTAGAGTGTTTCTTCTTTTCTTTCTTTTTTTTTTTTTTTTCAGTGCTTATGATTGAACTCAGGTGTGCTTTACCACAGACCTACATCCACAGACCTACATCCTTAGTCGTTTTCATTTTTATTTATCTTTTTTTGTTTTGAGACAGGTCTCACTAAGTTGCCCAGGCTGGCCTCAAACTTGAGATCCTCCTGCCCCAGCCTCTCAAGTGACTGGGATTATAGGCCTGCACCACCACACAGAGTGATGTATTTTCTCTTGCATGTACTTTAGACATATTGACGCATTACTAAGTGCCATTAAATAGTTGAAACACTATTGAAACTAATGTATGCATCATTCACTGACACCATCAAATTTCTTAAATATTTAATTCTTAGAATCTAAAGAAAAAACAAAATTCTGAGATATTCATATGTGTATAGAACCCAGAATCTAAACTACACTGAACAAGAAACTATATTCTTTACTGTATTTCTGGTATCTAGAATAGAGATTGACTAAAATTAGATAAATAAATAATGATGTTTCCATTTATGCTCAACATGAATGTTGATTGAATAATGAATGAGAAGACAAACCAGCTGTTGACTGGAGGTTACCGTCTGGATTGGTAACAGGAGAAACTGATGGAGTTGGTTGAAGGTCCTATATCTCCTTTTAGGATATTTACATTTAGTCCCTTATAGACAAAGGAATACATGATACATCCACAGAGGAAGTTTTGGAGTTTTCAGAACACAGTCACAGATTGTGGTGATGATCTATCCAGAAAATATGGGGAATTCCTGCAGAGTGTGTTCAGGAAAATTGGTTCCCTTCCAACCTGAAGGATTCTTTAGTTTCTCAGGTTTAACAAGATCCCTGAATGCCTGATACATACCTCAAACTGCCTAAAGGGCAGCTATTCACATAGGACCAAGGACTGCAGACACATTCTGTCAACCCTGTGTTCCTCACACCTCTCCCGCTCCAAGGTTTCTCCATCTCCTACTTAATTTAGGTATTGGGAGCTACTCTAATAAACCATCTATGAAAATTATTACATTATTTATCCGTGATAAGAGCTATGACACAATTCTATTGAAAATGCCCTCTGATTTTAGAATACTGTCTGAAATGCCCAAAACGTTCTTGAAAGAGAATTCTTCTTTGTTTTAATATCAAGAACTATGTAGTTAATTATACCATTTTCCAGTGCTTTATCTTCTATGTAGTGGGGGTCTTTGCAGATAAATGTCATTTTTTTGATTTCTGGGACTTTAGGGAAATGGAATCATTTATAAAAATCTAAAACCTTTCAGAAGGCAGTTTCCAAAAATTTTTAGAGTTTATTGAAATTCTAATATCTAGAATTCGTAGACAAAGCCATACTATAGCACATTTATTATCTTAGTGCTCCTTTTTTCTTAAATATTTACTTAAAACTTTTTAAAATTTATTTTGGTGCTGGAGAGCAAACCCAGGTCCTTGAGGCAAGTACTTTGCCACTAAACTAACTCCCTCACGTCTCACATTTGCTTTTTCTTATTCATTCTTCTTGAGGAATGAATAATACCATTAGTCATTCATATTTATAAATCCATTTGTTCATTCTTTCATTCTTGAATGTGTGCATTTCATCCAAATCATAATTATTAGGCGTTTGCAACACAGTTTTCCTGGGCCTGAAGCTTTAGCAGAGAACAGAAGTACAAAGTCTCTCTACTTTTTTTTTTTTGGTAGTGCTGGAGATTGAACCCAGGGCCTTGTGCATGCAAGGCAAATACTCTACCAACTGAGCTATATCCCCAACCCACAAAGTCTTTTCTTATATGTTTATTCTCTTAGAGAGAGAAATAGAAATGCAGAGTAAGTTGCCAGGTAATGAAAAAGACTATTTCAGAGAAACAAGAGTAGAGGGGTAGAATCTGAGGTGGTAGGTTCAAAATGTTGGTCAGGGAGGACTTCTCTGAAGAGTATTATTTAAGCAGAGAGCTAAACCATAAAGGGAAAAAAATCACGTCACTATTGTGAAAAGAAATAGACATTTCTAGGTGAATGAAAAAGTTGTGCATGTGTCATGTAATGGGAACTTGTGTAGTATGCTGAGGACTAAACAGAGGAAAAATGAAAGACAGTGGCAGAAAGTATCCTTGAAGAAGATGCAGGGATAGGCTGTGGAAGTCTATTTCTGATGTGCAAAGATTTGAGAATTCATTATTTGTGTAATGGCAAGCCAATGCATGTTTTGAAAAAGTAGTAACATGATATTACTGTGTGTGTGTGTGTGTGTGTGTGTGTAAAATGATATTACTGTGTCTGCTGAGTGGTGAATATGCTTCTAAGAAAGTAACAATAGAAACAGAGAGATCAGTTAGAGGAATGAGAATAATCCAGGTGAGATTTCTTATGTACTGACCAGGTATCAGTACTAAAGCTAAGTAGAAGACAGTTAACAATATGTTTTGAACATGAAGAAGAGAGGATATGTTGATGGATTTCATCTGAGATGTAAGCACAAGAGAGGTATCAAGATGTCCCCTAGTGAATCAATCTAACAAATGAGATGAAAGACCTCTACAGTGAAAACTACAGAACACTAAAGAAAGAAATTGAAGACCTCAGAAGATGGAAAGAACTCTCATGTTCTTGGATAGGCAGAATTAATATTATCAAAATGGTCATACTACCAAAATGCTATATAGATTTAATGAAATTCCTATTAAAATCCCAATGGCATTCTGCATAGAAATATAAAAAGCAGTCATGAAATTCACTTGGAAAAATAAGAGTCCCAGAATAGCCAAAGCAATCTTCAGCAAGAAAAGTGAAGCAGGAGGCATCACAATACCAGACCTTGAATTATACTACAGAGCTATAGTAACAAAAATAGCATGGTATTGGCACCAAAACAGACATGAAGAACAATGGTTCAAAATAGGAGACACAGAGAAAAACCCACATAAATACAGTTATCTCATAGTAGATAAGCATGACATAAACATAAATTGGAGATGAGATAAACTCTTTAACAAATGGTGCTGGGAAACCTGGAAATCCATATGTAGCAAAAATGAAATTAAACTCTACCTCTCATCTTGCACAAAACTCAACTCAAAGTGAATCAGGACCTAGATATTAGACCAGAGACCCTGTATCTCACAGAATAAAAGTAGTCCCAAATCTCCATCATGTTGGCTTAGGAACCGAATTCCTCAACAAGACTCCTAAAGCACAAGCAGTAAAAACAAGAATCAATGAATGGTATGGTATCAAGCTAAAAAGCTTCTTCACAGCAAAAGAAATAATCAAGAATGTGAAGAGATAGCCTAAATAATGGGAGAAAATCTTTGCTACCTGTACCTCAGAAAAGTATTAATATCCAGGATATATAAATAACTCAAAACACATAACATCAAAATAACAAATAACCCAATCAATAAATGAGCAAATGCACTGAATAGACACTTCACAGAAGATGAAATACAACCAGTCAACAAATATATGAAAAAAGGTTCAACATCTCTAGCAATTAGAGAAACTCAAATTAAAACTACACTGACATTTTATTTCGCTCCAGTGAGAATGACAATTATCAAGAATACAAAGAACAAAAATTGTTGGTGAGGGTATGGGTAAAAAAGTACGCTCGTACATTGCTGGTGAACTGCAAGTTGGTGCAACCATTCTGGAAAACAGTATGGAAATTTCTCAGAAAACCTGGAATGGAACCACTATTTGACCCAGTTACCTCACTTCTTGGCATATACCAAAAGGACTTAAAATCAGCATACTACAGTGAAACAGCCACATAAGTGTTTATAGCAGCTCAATTCACAATAGTTGAGCTTTGGAACCAACCTATGTGCCCTTCGACAGATGAGTAGATAAAGAAAATGTGATACATATACACAATGAGAAGTTAGTCATCCATAAAGAAGACTGAAATTATGTATTTGCCAGTAAATGAATGGAATTGGAGATTATCATGTTAAGTGAAATAAGCCAATCCTCAAAAACCAAAGGCCAAATTTTCTCAATCTGATATGCAAATTCTAACTTAAAATAAGCAGGGGGTGAGGTAGGGAAGAGTAGAAGTTCATTAGATTAGACAAAGGGGAATGAAGGGAGGGAAGGGAGGATGAGATTAGGAAAGACAGTAGAATGAATTGGACATAACTTTCTTATGTTCTTATATGAATATGTGACCAGTGTAACTTCACATCATGTACAACTCCAAAACTGGGAAATTATATTCCATGTACGTATAATATGTCAAAATACATTCTACTGTCATATATAACTAAACATTTAAAAAAACATTTAAAAATTTTTTTTAAAAAAGATACCCCTTTGTCTTCTGGCCAATGGCAGATACATTTATAGAAATGGAGAAAAGTTTATGGTACAGTGTAGAAAAAGGAAGTTCTTGTTTTAGGTTTTGTTTTTTTAATTTTCTCTTAGAAATGCTTAAGACACATCTATGTGACATGAAATAGGCAGTAGGTTGGAGTATGACCCTCAAAAGAGTACTTATCCTAGGGATACAAATGCTATGGCCATCCACGTAGATAGACAGCATTTAAAATTGAGGGGCTGGCTGACTTCAACCCAGAGTTATGATGGCAGAAGTAGAATGGAGGATCCGGGTGAGTGGTTGCAGACTAGAGAGGTGCAGGAAGCATTCTATATTTGCCTAATATACTGCAGTTGAAGCTGAGAGCATGATCTATTTGAACCTAGGACAGACTCCTCTGGGTGAAAGAAGGATTACAGTGTATGACATGACATGAGCAGAGGAGAGAGCAGGTGCTAAATTAGGGTGGGGCTGGCCAAGTCACGTTAAGGGTACTGGGGAATGGAGAATTTTCAACTGTAAAATTAGTAACATGCACAATTACTCTTTCAAAAACACCTCTAATTGAAGTGTGAAGATTGGTTCAGAGATTGAAAGAAAAGAGGCTTCCAGGAATGTTGTAAAGAGAATATCACATCTTGTGCCTTGAAGTCATTTGTGAAAAAGGACTAGATAAGTCATTCGAAATTAGAAGTCACAGATCAAGATTCTAGCTTGTGTGCTTGGAGGAGGTGCTAATATCAATTGAGACAGAGAATAGCAACAGATGGAAAAGGCTTCATGACTTTGATGTACTCCTTATCAAATGGGTGTTTTGATATGTGGGGGCAGAACTGGGATGTATATTTTGATTTTTTTAGTCATTGCCAGCCTACAGAAGTCATTTAAAGCCAAAGGAGTGAATGAGCTCACTCTGCACATGCATAAGATGAGGAGGCCCAGAAAGAATGTGAGGAAAAACAGTATTTATCAGTGTTTAAGAGAGATCAGAGCAATGGAGATGGAGTAAGAGCAGCCAGGGACCTGAGACAAAACCCAGGGGATTCTGACCAAAGGAAAGGCCGAGCACAAGGAACCCATGCAGGGCCTCTAATAAAGTCTCAGAATTTTTCCCATATGACAGGCTTCTTAAAACTTCTTGTATGTGCACTTATTCTACAACCTTTGAAATGGATTGTATAGTCGGGACAATCAGGTTGTTTTCTCAGTATGTTAATTTTCTAGGACTATTGTAGCTAAGTGACAGGGACAGAGTGGTTTATATAAAATAAGGTTATTTTTCTCCTGATTCTGGAGTCTAGATGTCTAAGACCAATGTTTTCACAAAGTGGTTAGCCCTTATACTTCTCTTCTTGGTTTATAGATGACCATCTTCTCCCCACATCTTCACATGGACTTCCCAATATATGTGCCTGTCTCCTAATTTTCTCTTCTTATAAAGACACAAGACATAATTCATCATATCTTAAATGAATTTTTAAGAATTTGAGAATCTTGTATTCTTTTGTGGTACAGGGGATTACAATTTCAGCACATAAATTTGGGGGAAACAAAATTCAACCCACAATAGTCAGATGACCTAAATCCTACATTTGCAGAAAATATGACTTTAAAGCAAGAAAATTTTGGAAATCATACAACTTTGCTATTTTTAAGAAAAATAATTCATACAAATTTGTATAATAATTTGAATATATAATTTGAAAATATAATAGTTTGAAAATAATTTGTATAAATTATTTTTTCTTAAAAATAGCAAAGTTGTATGACTTCATATTATTGGAAAGGATATCAGATCAAGAAAATTTATGTCACTAAACGATATTGATTATTTTTGTGGTGTCAACCAATATTAACACCTCCTGCAAACAGCACACAAATCTATTACTAGAAGTATGGAAGACTGGGTCCAGTTCATCTTTTGGCACTGAGGATTGAACTCAGGGGTACTTTACCACTGAGCTATATCCGCAATTCTTTATTTTGAGAAAGAGTCAAACTAGGATACTGAGGGACTCTCAAAGTTGCTGAGGCTTACCTCACACTTGTGATCCTCCTGCCTCAGGTTTCCCAGATTTTAGAATTATAGGCATCAACTACCACATCCAGCTTGGATCCAGTTCTCTGAATAGATGTGTATCTACTCTCTCTTTGATTCAAAAATGTATCAAATAACATAAGAAAAATGTGTTGGTCAGTTTTTCATCAAAGTGACCAAAATACATGATATAAACTACTTAAACAATAAATGATTTATTTTGTCTCACTCTTTCAGAAATTTCAGTCCATGGTCAAGTGGATCCATTGCTTTGTGATTGAGTGAGGCAGAAAATCATAGCAGAAGGGTGTGGTAGAGGAAAGATTCTCAGCTCATGGCAGCCAAGATGTAGGGATGGGATGAGGTCCCTAGTGACCCATTTTCTTCAACCATGCCCCACCTACCTATAGTTTTAATTCCTCTGTGTATTTTAGCTGTCAGTAGATTAATCAACTGATGATATTAGAGTCCTTATGACCCAATAGCTTCCCAATCCCTACCTCTGAATGCTGCTGCATTGGAGACCAGACCTTCAAGACATGAATCTTTGGGAAATAGTTCTTATCCAAATGGTAACAAAAAAATAGTGAGATGAATCAATAGAATAAAAAGTCAAGTCAATAGAACATTATTTCAATTAAAATTGAGTAATTCCTAAAACAGGTGAAGATATTAGGTAGATGACTGAGAGCCTTTGCAATAACTTAATCTGAGATGTGTAGTACTAATCCATACTCAATAGATCTAAGAAACCAAAAGTGCTCAGACATGATCTCATTATTCCAGTGGGGCAGCCTATAGCAAAGAAACAGAACCAATAGGATATGTGTTATATATAGAGAGATGAATTTTAGGGAATTTGTTCATGCAGTTAAAATGTCCAATAAACCTCCAATCTGCAGTTTAAATCCAAAGTTCATCAGACTAGAGACCCAGGAAAAAGCTGTATTGTAGTTCAAGTCCACATGCTTGATGTTAGGAAAATAACTTTTTGATATGTGTGTGTGTGTGTGTGTGTCGGGGGGCGGTTAGGACTCTAGTTCTATTCAGACTTTCAACCAACTGGAAGAGACCCATCCATTATATGAAGGACAATCTGCTTTATTCAAAGCCCATCAATTTCATATTAATATCAAACAAATACTATCATCACAAAAAAATCTGAAATTACACTGAAAATATGGGTATCATAGTAAGTCAAATTGACACACCAAATTAATCATTATAGCAATCTACCTTGCTTATTGGGTAGATTATTATTATTCAGCAGCATGAATCAATCAGAAGGTCAGTGAGGGTAGGGAGATACTGTCCTATCAAGAGTCCCTTAGATGTGGACAAACAGCACTAAATCACTTTGCCAATAAAGTATAACATCTCTCCCCTATCACCAGATAATAGTCAACTATTGCTCATACAAATAATTTTGTATGTGGCATATGCCCATGGATGAAGCAGTCTGAAAAAGAAACAGAGAACTCCTACCCCCATGGCATTTTGAAAATTTAGAGGGGAAAAATATGGTCATTAAAATAAAACTGAGGCTGGGTGTGGTAGAGCACACTGCTGGTGTAATGCCAGCAGTTTGGGAGGCTGAGACAGAAGGATTGCAAGTTTAAAGCCAGCCTTAGCAAAAGCGAGGCAGTAAGCAACTCAGTGAGACCCTGTCTCTAAATAAAATACAAAATAGGGCTGGGGGATATGGCTCAGTGGTCAATTGCCCCTGAGTCCAATCCCTGGTATACCCCCAGAAAAAAATAAATGAGGAATAGAATGCATTTTTAAAGACATCAGTTTAAATACAAAGAAATAAACACATTTCCTAATACTGATAATCCAGCCCACTGTAAATACATAAAAGTACCAATAATGCCAACATTAATAAATAGTTGAGTAGAGTAAATGATTTGGGAAGCCACCCTTCATTTCAAACACTCATTAAATTTCTGTAATGCAAATTATTTCAGGAAAAAACTCAATATACATCATTGATAATTTTTGTAGTTTACCTGAAAGAGGTTTTACTTTTAATAGAATAGGTGAATGAGTCATTTGAAATAAAAAATTCTGAATAAACTAGTGTGTCAGTGAATGTATTTGTGGTTGTTTTAAGTGACTTTCCACTGCTGTCAAGATATATTGATCTGAGTCACCTAAATTGT
>JAHUXG010010382.1:0-35687 GCA_020740815.1 Sciurus niger | reverse complement strand
GTGTAGAAATAGGAAATCGGGTCAATTCGAGGAAATGAAGCCATGAAGCCATCTGCCTTTGGAAGTTGGAGACTGCCCCTGGAAGAATGGAATATCAAGGATCTCCGGAGCCCATTGATGACCAAATTTACCTGCCTTTATCAAGGACTGCAAACAAGGAGCTGCTAATTAATGCCCCCTGGCCCTTACCCGCCTGAATCACCTTGGCCCTCCCCCTGCCCTTGGCTTCTCACTTATGCAAAACCGGGCCTAGTCATGTAGGCAGGAAGGAGAGAGAGATAAGGGGGGAGAGAACTGGAGAACAAAAGAGACTTTAACCTATAAAAGATGCAGGGTGTGCTCACTTCTTGGGACTTTAGAACATCAGCCTTGGCCCCCTTCTCCCTGCCGGGAGAAGTCTGTATTATTCCCTTTAAATAAACCTGCTTAATATGCTTGCCTTGGCGTGCTTCTCTAGTGCTTAATCTTCAACATTAGAAGAAGCAGAACTCGTCACCGGTAAACGGCGGTATCAGTGCTTCAACAGCTAAAACAATAAGTAAAAATTATCATACATATGTTATCTCATTTTAATCAAATATTTTTCTGCCCCCCTCCCTTTTTCATTTCTCCATCTATGTGAATTGAAAGTCAATTGTAATGATGTCACCTTTAATCTGGCACTTGGGGTACTGGGTTTTTTGTGGTTCCCATCCCCTGACCAGTTTTCCAGTATTCTGCTATATACATTGAATTCTTTAAAGAGCCTTTGGAACTTTTATAATACAATGCAATTTGTTTTCCAAAATATTAGCACTGTTTTTTAAGGGATTTGAGTATTGAATGACATTACAAAGAAAGCATCTGGCATAGTGTGACTAAGATTCTGAGAGGCCCCCAGTTTCTCTGTAGGGACATACATTTTGTTCTTACCTAGAATGTCCTTTCTTTTGCCATTTAGAAAACTTCTACTCATCCTTTGATTCCTAGTTGAATGGGAAGAATTTACCAATACTTACATGCAGTCCCAATTTCTCTGGAAATTTAGAACCTGGGCACTGAAAAGGGGACAGCAGAAACACTCAGAGTTTTCTCATGAACCAGCAGCATCTATGGAGATTGATGCAGGTGTTTGGGACTTTGAGATCACATTGTTTTTGTTTAAAGCACACATATTTGTTTCTGCAACTTATAGTGTATATCCACAACTGCTGTCCTGTCTCCCCTAAATTGATTCAGTCTTACAGAATAAACAGTAGTTACACAGAGGTTGTTTTAGAGTCTCTCCTTCTGAGACCCAACTTTGAGAAAGAAGGTCATGGTCAGAAACACATCATGCCTCATTCTGAGAAGCCCTGGACTAGCTGGTTAGGAAGATACAGCTGATACTTTTTGCCAAGAAGCCATGCCCATCCTGTGCTGGAAGGCTAAGAAAGAAGCTGAATGGCACAGGGCTACAGAAAAGCAAAGGGCAGGTCCTGTGCAAACACACAGACTTTTAATACAGGCTAGACTACTCCACAAGCAGGGCAGGGACCTTGTTATTTGCTCACCTGGATCTTCTCTACTTCCATACTCTGCCTGACACACAGATAGCAATCAAACTGTGCTCACCTTTATGCTAATAAAGTATTATCATCAGTTGTACTGTTTAAATGGTGAGACTGACTCAATGAGCAAAGTAATTCAAGGTCATTCATTGGACATATGAGTTGCTGATAAGACCAGACCCCAAGTTAATTTGTTCCTCAACCTAATCAGTGTATGAGACCAATGGGCAACTCTGCAAGACCCCTTCCATTCCATTCAGATTGAGTTCTACAGGAGTTTTTGAGCAGCCAGTTGGAAAGGAATACAAGTGAGATTGACTGAATAACCTGGTGGATAAAGAAGAGCAGAGCCATTTGGGATGCTATTAGATGTGGGTGGAAGCAGGTCAAGCCAGACATCAGAAGTTTCCAGGACTAGAAGGGAAACATGAGACTCCAGTATGTTAAATAGGTCAGAATAGGAGGAGCCAAGTGTTCAGAATACAGTGAAGCAAGTTTATGAAGTGGGTATGGTTCTGCAAATCACAGCCAAGTGGAGCCCAACTTCTGGGAGCAGCTTATAAAATTGAGTGGACCTGAAGTGATGGAGTCCTGTGGAATCAAGAGTTGCTCAGTGCAGTCCAGCAAATGATTGGAGCCAGCAGTGTGGACCTCATTGGAGCCCTAAAGCCTAGTCTCCAGCCTCAAAAAATTTGGGTGAGCAGCTGGTTCAGGGCAGTTCAGGTGAGCTCAGTCTGGAAACAAGGAGAACAGGAGTTAAGTAGACAGTGGTGGGTGCATTTGCAGCAAAGGATGCCCAGGGAGCCCAAAGAGGCACATAAGCTTTGGAAATCATGTAGAATATTGCTGTGGTCCAAATAAGAAATCAGGGCACTTGGTATTTTCCTGCTTTATGTACGAGCTCAGAGTCTTTTCTGTTGGAGCCTCTTTCTCACTTTTACAATTAGGGAATGGAGTGAGGAAGAAGATGCCATGGCAAAGCCTTCCTTAGTTCTTTCCTCTCACTAGTTGCTGTCAACTTTCCATGTATTCAAGTGACTGGTATCCATGGGATTTCTGGGAAGGGTCTTGTGAATGTTTGCATAGAGATTTTGCTTCATGGAAATAACCATTGTTGGATGTGTGTTCAAAGAAGCTTCTCCTGGTATTTGCTGTGTAGATGGTGTAATCTGGTGGTCCAAAGATGGTAAACATGTGGTGTGGATGTCACTGGAGCCTAGGTCAGATGCCAAAGCTCATCTCACTCACCCATGGTGCAGGGGCTTCCTGGTGCCTGGGCAGTGAGATAAGCATAGATGAGGGAGGTGACCATGGCAATTGCCAGGAGCAACATTGGTGTTCTCACTGCATCTGTAAAGTAGTACAAGGAGCAATGCCTGTCTCTGAGGCTAGTGTAAGACCAAGTGCCAATTTTGTAATTCTCTAAACGATTGTATGGAATAGGTAGGTAGGTGATCTGCATTATGACTCTTAAAATTTATTTTTTCATTTGGAAATACACTGCTTTTGTATCTTAAAATAAAACTCTTCTGGATGAGACTCTGTTCTAGAAATAGAGGACATAGATGTGAATAAAAATGCCAAGAATTCCTGCTTCAATCCTTGTGAGGGCTGCTGTTCCACTGGTGTGACATAAGAATTAAGACACTAAAAGGCATGGAGCATTGATGAAGCCCCAGTTATTAGTCAGTTGTGCTTCCTCAGATGTTCAAGTTTGAACATTAGAGAAGCTCACCAAGGCATATGTGGGAAGGAAAGTTTATTTAAATAATAGTAACATAGACTTCTCCCGAGAGGGAAATGTGGGACATAGTTGATTTCCTGGTATCCCCAGAAGTGAGAGCATCTTGCTGCTTTTATGTTTTGGTTTTCAGCTCTCTTCCTCCTTATCTCTTTCCTTCCTGTGTTGCTTCAGGAAATGCAGGTGCTATGGTCAAAAACTGAGAAGCAGGTGAGTTTGAAGGGCCAAAGTGTAGCAACCCAGGAAATTGCTGTCCTGGAGGCATTAATTAGCAATTTCTACAATTCCCTGCAATAAGGGACAATTCCTGGGACAGATTACCTTAGCAGCAGGTTGAGAAGGGGCAGGTTATCTTGGTGAGGATGGTGGTAGGACTCTGGAGGCATTGACAATTCAATAACTCCAAGAGTGATTTCAACATCCCAGATCCAAACTGACATTCACTTTCAGGATAGGACCTCATTACCTATCTACACTGACTGCCTATATTTAATGCTTGCTTCAGTGATTCCTTTTGGTATCCGACATCATGCTACCATCCATAGCAATGTTTAACCTGCTTAGTTATTCTAAAACATACCCCTCATCATGTCACTTTGCTTCCCCCAGTCCATTCCTATCTGAGATAAAGGCCTCCTTCAGAAACTTGCCCTCATTTTCTTTTCCGGTTTCATCTCTCCATTTATCTCAGATATTTCTAGGGCACCTCTCTCACTCCACCAGTACATAACTGTGCTTGAAGTGTGTTTTTCCCTTGAAAGAAGTTCTAATTCCTATTTAGATGCTAGAGCATGGTGGAACTGTACTTAAAACTTTTACTAGAATCCAAAAGTATCTGCACATCTGTCTGCTGGATTGGTTAATGGAAATTTTCAAAATTAGATAGCCCTTCAGTACTAGTTTTGCAAGAAGCCTATACTTTCTTTAAAATCTTAATTAATTTTATTAATAAAGTTATTCTGCAGCTAAGAAAGTAACTGTCATTACTATAAGCTCATGACCCATAGTGACAGAGGCAGGAGAGTAAACAAAGCTTGGATCAGCAAGCTTTCCTCTATTCTGCAGCGAGGTCCATTGATCAAGCATAGGAGCACCAATTTTCTGGGTATGAAGATGACCCCCCAGTTTATAGAAGGATTCTGATAACTCTTTATATGTAATGGTGCATTTTATTTTTCTTTATTGAATTTATCATTACAGAAATAACAGCATTATACTTTTTTGTAAGACTTTTAACATCACTAATTATTCAATGTCAATTAAAATGGAAAATTACAAGAAGATATATTTTATAGATCGTGCACCTATGTTTAGTTTATTCATTCCTGAAAAGTTAAAATGAATCACAAACAAATGCAATAGCTTTCAATACACTTTGATGACTGCTCACAATTTCTACCACTGATATGTTAGTGAGTTGGAAAGAACTGAAAGGAACCTGACTGAAGATTGTACTGCTTTCTCTTTCTCTTCACATCCTCAAGTGGAGGGAGTGGACTGACACAATGAAGTACTATGAGTGCCAAAGGAGAAGACAGGGTTCCTCGAACTTGGTGAAGAATACACTGCTATACTTCTGCATTTGAATCTAGTTCTCATTGAACCCCCCCCCCCAGTATGGTCTTCCTGGGATTCAGTAACCTCCCTGCGTGTATTTATTGGAAGATGGAATACACTTATCTTATACCCCATATCCTCTCTGCTCCCATAGTTTTGACCCACTGGAGTTCTGTGCTTATGGAAATTAAAACTCCTTAATATGCATGAGGAGGTCAGATGCAGAAAATGTTCTGTAAGTTCAAAAGGACAGAAAGCAGACCTCAACAGATTCAGAGAAGGCTTTATCCTTCATAGACTTGGGTGCTGTTGGGGCCCACTTTCCAGGTGAGAAAAAAATGGCCATCAGTTACAGAGGGGATTTGGGTTTTATAGGGTAAAATGAGGATGATACAATCATTGGAAATTATGTATGTACAGTTTTGACTCTCAGGGGCTAGTTGAATAGGTTAAAACCAGACCCTGAGTGAAAAGTACTTACATCTTGTCCCTAGTCATTTAGGACTCATTGGCCATGTGGGAAGGTGAAGGTTTAGGTCCTAGCATTGAGTGTCTGCCCTTTTCCCCAGGACCCATTGTTATCAGTAAAGAATATACTGGGAGATGTTTAATATCTGAACAATTTTCTCCCCCCTCATTCTAAGTCACACCATATCTCCATTTTTCTTGGGGAGTTGTTTTATAGCAATATTACTTTCCATAATCCTTCACATGTGGTTATATGTATGTGCTATGTTCATTCATGTGGTCTGGTATATTGTTTTGGAATTCACTCATGAAACATAAGCACAAAGATGAAATTTAAAAATTATAATAGCAGTAGCAGGCTATTAGTGCATGGACAAGGCCACTTTGAGCAGGGATCCTGACTGTGTAGAAGGAACAATATGAGGTGAGTCTTCCTTTGCTTGCCTTCTACCTCCTCCTCTTCTTCCTCCTCTTTCTCTTATTCTCTCCATTCCTCCTTCCCTTCTTTTCATAGAATTAAGAATATTAAATACCTAATGTAAGTAGTATTACACAGTATTTGACCTTAAACTAGCATAATTCCAGTCTTCTCAATGTTTTCTTGAATGCCAGGTTTTAAATCTTTCTAAGGGCCCAATAATATACTCCTTTAATTCTTCAGCTATTTTGAATATCTCGAGGTGCATGTGAGACACCAAATGTAGTTTCTCTTGTCAAAGTGTTGAAATTTTTCCATTTATATTGATGTTGGTCTGTGCTGCTTCACTTGTGTGTGGCTAGCTTATACTCGGGGTAAGGGTGCAGATTCAATACCCAGACTCCAGGAGTTGGGTGGAAGCAGGATTGTGGTGAGCAGCCTGCAAACTGGTTTCTTGTGGGAACAGGTATACATTTTATAGGCTTCTTGTCCAATCAAAATGTTCCACAGGGAATCAGACCACCAGTTTCCTATATGAGTTCTCTTGGAAAAACTGAATCAATTTGGGGCAGTTTTTTACTTTCCCACTAGCTTAAGTGGAACGCTCCTCCCCACAAGTTTTCCTTGCACATTTGAGATGTTCACTACTGCCAGCCAGGACCAAGGATTTCTTCCAACAGTAGTGTGAGGCAAAATTTGGCCCTGGCTGTGGTGGATGGTAGGCTCTGCTGGTGCCTCCAGAAGATAGGTGGATGCTGGGTGCATGGGCCTCTTTGTGGGCCAAGAGTGGTGGATTGGTGCAGGGGTCTCGGGTTGTGGTGCAGACCGGGAGACCTAGTGTGGGTGCAAGCTGGGAGGACTCTTGCCTGGAGTGGGCTTGGACTTGTGGACCCTGTGGTGGGGATGCAGAATTGAAAACTTGGCAAGCACAGGTTTCTGTGTCTCCTCCTTTCCCTCAAAGTCACCCGGTGGTTGATGAGTGCCTGTCACTAGGTCTGGAGACAGTGGATGGATGACCCAGTGCACCTTTAATTCATGTGGAATCCAGGAGAGAAAAATGAGTTATCTAGAGTGTACTGTGCTGAAGCTTTTTATTTCCTTCAATAAAGCCATGTAAAACCTTTAATAAGTCGTGACCTCCTCCCTCCAGTCCTTAAAAGAACCAGTCCCATTACTCTGATTAAACATGTGTTGATTAGTGTCTGAGTGTTTGCACAGCCTTCTTCTTAACTGCTAAGTGACATCCGTTAGACTTCATATGTCAAGTGCCAGTCACCTAACCCATTCTCTCAGTCCTCTGGTCTGCCCATGACCTCCATGTTCACAAGGCCTGGTTCCCAGCCCCAAGTATGTGTTGTACAATCACTGAAACAAAATATTGAGTCCACAGCTTTGAAACTCTGCTGTTTCTCCTTCTGTTTACTGCTACTTAGAATTCAGTGGTGATCTCTAAAATAGGAAAGGAGGATCTGCTGATTTCAAATGACCTTTTGAAAATGGAGATGCAATCTCTTATGCAAGAGCTTGCCCAGGTAATCTGAATTTCCTAACTAAATATGTACTAAACCTGCTAGGTAGCATGTTTCATAGAAGACCCCTCTTAGTTGGGGTTTTTAAAACACATTAGTAAATATGTTTTTTTGCTAGCTATTTTAGGAATATTAACTGTAGTATGTATTATTCATTACCTGTATTCTGAAATACCATCACACTAAGAAACTGTGTACTCTGGGTTTGATGGAAGTCACCAGCAATTGCTGTGTATGTTGTCAGGTGAAGTTAATTTAGGTGTGCCAGTGTTTTCAATGTGATAACATTTTAAAGGTCTGAACTCAATTATGATCACATAGCTTGAAAACAAATTTTAAATTAATATATATTTAATGTTTTCTTTTTTTTATTTATTTTTTTACGTTTACATAGGGTAATGATGTTTCTTTTTTTTCCCCTTCCCCCCCACCCCTCCCACCCTTTTCCCTTTATACAGTCCTTCTTTCCTTCATTCTTACCGCTCTCCTTAGCCTAACTCTAAACCTAACCCTAAACCTAATGCTAGCCCCTCCCACCCCCATTAGATGTCCTCATCCGCTTTTTAGCGAGATCATTCGTCCTTTAGTTTTTTGAGATTAGCTTATCTCACTTAGCATGATATTCTCCAATTTCGACCATTTGCCTACAAATGCCATAATTTTATCATTCTTCATTGCGGAGTAATATTCCATTGTATAAATATGCCACAGTTTCTTTATCCATTCATCAACTGAAGGGCATCTAGGTTGGTTCCACAATCTGGCTATGGTGAATTGAGCAGCAATGAACATTGATATGGCTGTATCTCTGTAGCATGCTGATTTTAAGTCCTTTGGGTATAGGCCAAGGAGTGGGATAGCTAGGTCAAATGGTGTTTCCATTCCAAGCTTTCTGAGGAATCTCCACACTGCTTTCCAGAGTGGCTGCACTAATTTGCAACCCCACCAGCAATGTATGAGTGTTCCTTTTCACCACATCCTCGCTAACACCTATTGTTGCTTGTGTTCTTGATAATCGCCATTCTAATTGGGGTGAGATGAAATCTTAGGGTAGTTTTGATTTGCATTTCCCTTATTACTAGGGATGTTGAACATTTTTTCATATATCTGTTGATGACTTGTACATCTTCTTCTGTGAAGTGTCTGTTCATTTCCTTAGCCCATTTGTTGATTGGATTATTTGTATTCTTCGTGTAGAGTTTTATGAGTTCTTTATAGATTCTGGAAATTAGCGCTCTATCTGAGGTATGGTTGGCAAAGATATTCTCCCACTCTGTAGGCTCTCTCTTCACATTTCTGATAGTTTCCTTTGCTGAAAGCTTTTTAGTTTGAATCTATCCCAGTTGTTGATTCTTGCTTTTATTTCTTGTGCTATGGGAGTCCTGTTAAGGAAGTCTGATCCTAAGCCAACAAGTTGAAGATTTGGACCTACTTTTTCTTCTATAAGATGCAGGGTCTCTGGTCTGATTCCGAGGTCCTTGATCCATTTGAGTTGAGTTTTGTGCAGGGTGAGAGATAGGGGTTTAATTTCATTCTATTGCATATGGTTTTCCAGTTTTCCCAGCACCATTTGTTGAAGAGGCTATCTTTTCTCCATTGCATATTTTGGAACCTTTGTCTAGTATGAGAAAATTGTATTTATTTGGGTTTGTGTCCATGTCCTCTATTCTGTACCTATTTAATGTTTTCTGAGCCTTGTCTCCCTCAGTCTTTCATAAATGCCTCCTTTCTTGTTTTACTACATAAAAACAAATTGCTGTATTTCTGGTTAACTCTTCTATTATTTGTAAAAATTTTATTAAACTTATCTATAATTTTTGCTCAATGATTTAGTCTTTGAGAAAAGAATTGAGTCATTTTGTAAATTGGAATCTGTGGATTAAATTATTCAGTTATATTTCTATTCACCAGAATTAAGCAACATATAAACATATTTTTTCATATTTTTCTGTATCATTACAAACTCCATTAAAATATTAAGGGTTAAATATTTTCAAGTTAATTTATTGTTTTCCTCCTAAACTTCTGAAGAACACATGGTTTCTAACTCATTAACTTACAGAAAATATATTTTCATTTATTTTGCCTGTGAACATTTTTTTCTTTGAAGTTTTATTGAAATGTATAATTAATAAGAAAACAAAATTTGCTGAGAATTATGTAGATGTACAACCAGTTTTCTTCCTGGAAGATATTTTCATGAACCATCTAGATGATAAGTTTTGTGATTATTGTTTACACTTTTTCATTTTCCATATTTGTTTTACTAGACTTATAAGAAAAACTAGGTTAAGTTGATAATCACTTTTATGGTTCAAACATTTGAATTTTTATTTACTCAATTAAGAAAATTTTATTTACAGACATCTGTAGATTATGTATAGTTCTGTTAAAAAAAGAGAGACATCCTCTGCCCACTTTTTATAGAACCTCCAGCAGATCACATTGTGACATTAAAGATGATATAACTGAAGCAAAGACAATTTTCATCACAAGGGCACCTCATGCTGACCTGTGAATCACACCTATTTTCCCCTGGTGATCTACCCTCTACTCATGGTCACCATTAAGTCATTTCCATTTTTATGAATTTATCATTTCAAGAATTTTTAAAAATAGAAATGCACTATGTAATCTTTACTGATTTAAAAAATAATGTAATTATTTGATGGTTCACTCAGTTTGTAGTGTATATCAGGAGAGCTACCACATCTAGAAGCATCCCACATAAAAAGGACTGAATACAACTAGCAGAAAAAGGGAGGAGGGAAACACAGACCACATGATGCTCACAGGTAGGAGGGAAACCAAGAAACTGAAGGAAACAGCTGTTACAATTTTATTAGTTGATATGTC
Source organism: Sciurus niger (assembly GCA_020740815.1). Classification (NCBI taxonomy): domain Eukaryota; kingdom Metazoa; phylum Chordata; class Mammalia; order Rodentia; family Sciuridae; genus Sciurus; species Sciurus niger. The sequence goes on along the minus strand of JAHUXG010010382.1, from coordinate 25,589 downwards.
AGCAAACATGTTTCTCAATGAACCAGACAGCAAACTGCTAAGGTTTTCAGGTTCCCTGGTCTCTTCCACAACTCTTCAACTCTGCCCATAGAGCTAGAAAGGAATCTCAGTCAAGATTTAAAAGAATCAGTGAGGTATTTCAATAAAATTTTAACTGAATAAACACAAGGCAGACAGAGGGTAGGGACACTGGTAGATATATTTCTTGGGCAGTAGTTTGAATAGTAGTAGTAGTAAAAAAAAAGAAGTGGAAAAGTACTAGTAATTGTGATTTGCATGTTCTGTTTAGAACAAAACCCCATTCTTGTAGGAAAGCAGAAAGAACAAGATATGGATGGGCAGTTAGCAATGCATAGCTCAGAACTGAATCAGAGGCACAAATTAAATTGAAGCCTTTGCAAATTGAGCCTGTGCTTTCAAACATGTCCTTATTGGCTCTAAAAAGTTTACCTTTGGGCTGGGGAGATAGCTCAGTCGGTACAGTGCTTACCTTGCAATCACAAGGCCATGGGTTCGATCCCCAGCATTGCAAAAAAAAAAAAAAAATTACCTCCATATCCAGGAAAATGGGATATGGAAGATTGTTGACCTGTAATCTATTCAGACATACTGAGATTCCATAGAAAGAGACCAAGTTTTGAAAGGATAAGACTTTCTAAAAATCACAGTTGTGGAATGCAAAGATGAAATCTCTCTCTGAGATTCTGTGCACCACCATATACATGCTTACAGTAATAAGAGTAGCAGATTTGGCATCTGCACAGCACTTATGAATTGCTTACATTGTCTCATTATTTTTCAGAGCACCCCTATGATAAATACAATATTGACTTCTCTGATCTCATATTATATGTAAGAAATAAAGCCCAAACAATAAGTGATTCATGAAAGATCATACAAACAAGAGGAGGTAGAACTGAGATGTGAACACTGGTTTGTTGTCTGAGCCTAGGTTCTGCACCACCAGCCTGTAGTGACAACAGATTCCTGTTTATTTCACTGTGCTTTAGGGCATGAGGTAGGTACATCAGATCTCTAGGGAATACTCAGAAGTCTCTGAAGTTTTAAAATATTCATATGCTGAACTTGGCATGCACAGCATCAAACAGGAAATAAGCAGTGACTGTGTTGTTACCATAATGATCATCTATGGTCTTAAAGTTCTTAATACACTGCCTGCCCCAGGAAAAGCTACACATAGTTTCTAGAGGAGTTTGCCTTTCACAACCATCTAACCTTTGGGAATAAAATGTTTTCTCATAGTGTTTGCAGGTTTCATGTTTCTCCTCCCATTCCTTCTGTCTAAGCTCTTGAATAACTGCAGATTCACAAGCATTTTTAAGTAATAATAATTCATATCCTGTGTCCCCTTGATACAATCTCCTGAAATGATAACAGTCTGTAAAATCACCACTGGTCACCTAACCAGAAGGCTACACTGAAAAAGTCAAGGCAGAGAATTTTCATGGCTTCAAGTCACACTTGATCTACCCTTCTATGATCCACTCAACTTTGGCACTCCCCTCCTTCACTAATCCCAAGTAACCTATCATTTGCTAATTTCAATAATGTTCTATAAACAGAATCAAAAGCAAGTTCTTTTAGTAGTGATAATGATACATTACAAAGAGAAATGCTTTGAAAAGAAATTGAGTTCCCTTCACACAATATTTCAGCCTTGTTTAGCATTTTTAGGATAGTTAGTGAATCTTAGATTTTTTTTTTTTTTTTTTTACTTTTCATACTTCCTTTTAGATACAGAACCCTTGGAAGTAGTGAAGAAAAGACACAACAGAACAAGCTTTATAATGCCCAGGAGCTATAAAAGGCAGGTTGATGAAACACTTTAGTTTGCCCAGGGATCAAGAAAATATTCACTACTAAGTGAGAAAATCTATGACAAACTAAACTGAGCTGGTTAAAATACACTCACACACACAACCCCTAGACACATGGTCTAAACAGTATTTCTTCCACATATCCTTTTTGGTGGTATATGAATCCCTCAATACATCAGAAATTTCTAATAGAATAATTTCACTGTAAAGCAAAAAATAAAAAATAAAAAAGGGACAAGTCCCAAACATAAATCCTATTCTTAAACATTTTCTTTAATTAAAAAATGTTAAAAGGAAGAAAGGTATGTATGAAACAAGTTTCATCTCTATTCTCTACCTAAACTTCCACACTTGGAGACAAAAGCATGGAAGTTCATTTCTCTGATGTGAGATATTTTATTTCCATTATAAATCATACTCTAAAAATCAGTATCATTTTACATGAGACTCACACAATGGTCAAAGACTTTTAACCCTTTAATAAGTTTTAAAATATTAGAACAACATAATCTAATTATTTAATTGTAAAATTAAAGCTGTCACATCCAATTATCAAAATCTGCAGTAAAACCAATGTGTATACTAATTGATGCATGCACTTGCATCCATGTAGTTACACACACTTGCAGGTAGATTACATAGCTTTAACATATTAGCATGAGACACATGTGGAGGACAGAGAGAATGAAACATTTTTGTTGCTGCTGTGTAGAGAGACTATGAGTGTAGAACTCTTCCTTCGGCAGACATCATCAACACCATCATATCTGATGAGCACAAGAAAGATAGTCTGGATTACCAGTACTTTTTTTGTCTGCTAAAACAGGGTATTGATATGGACCAACAACATCTAGGAGAGTTGTCACCAAAAATGGGTTTCACTTTCAAGGTTAATGTTTTAGGCATGGAAAAGAAGCAAGAAGGTGTGCTTCTCACTCCCAGTTCCTACCCAAGAAATGTACCAGGAATTTTTGGTAAACTTGTGATTCTCCTGCCTCAGTCCCCCAAGTGACTGGGATTACAGATATGTGTCACCAAACCTGGCTCAGATAATACCTTTAAAGCTTGCATAAGTTAGAACTCATATCACAACATTCATTTTAGTACTAATTAATCAGTTTAATTTCAACATACCATTATGAAGAATTTGGACTCTTGTTCACAAAAGGATTAAGGCAATAAATTTTACACCTACAGATCCTGAGGGTAATCAAATACACAAAATAAAAGTTTGCTTTCTTAGAGTTGCTTGAACTAACGAGAGAATAGTTCCACCATTGCCCCTACCTTTGTTGTAAAAACTCAAAAAGTAATAATAGAGCAGGCCCTCCCCCTGGTCCCCAGGGGATACATTCCAAGACGTTCAATGTATTTCTGAAAACATGAACACTACCAAACCCCCCACAGTGATTTTTACTAGTTAGACACAGAGTACTGGAGTTAAATCATCCTGCAAGTTTTATGCCCTGATACCTCCTTTTTATTGCTACCCATATGTTTGGGGACAATTTTAAGTAAAACAGCCTTATTTGAACACCAATATGTGATACTGAAGCAATCTGATAACATAAAGGTAACATGAACAGTATGGAGACACCAGACAAAAACATGATTCATGTCCTCAGAGGGATGGAAGATTTCTTCCTGAGAGGTTGTCATGTGCTCAAGGCCTCATGCTGTGATGTGTCATAGTCACGATTTGAACCCATGCACTCTGTTGTTCAAATTTACATTCTAAGCTACCATTTTGATCATTACCTCTTTTCAATGTTTACTTATTATATATTCCTATAGGGGTTAAGAAGAATAGTAATATAACAAAATTGTGCTAAATCAGGGACATTTTCCATGAAAAATTAAGTAATAGTATTTTTGCTTTAAATTTAATCACAAGATGCTATCCAAAAATTCTATGAGTGCCATAATTCTTGGTTTCTGCACAAGAGCAAGATATGACTAAACTGTTCTCAGAGCATACAAAATTTATTCAAATTCATAAAGAGTAAGGCCATGGATATTGTCAAAAGACCAGGCACTGTATATTACTTCTGTATTAAATGTTCAGAATGAACAAATTATTGAAACAAAGTTTCATGTTTTCTGGAGCTAGAAAAGAGTTATAAATTGGGATGACTACAAATTGGTACAGGGTTTTCTTTCAGAGTAGAGGAAAAAATTTATAGACATTGATATAGGTGCACAACACTGTGGATAAGCTAATTCCCTAGAATTGGAACTAGATACTTCACAAAGAAATTTCATGGTGGATAGATTATAAATCAACAAAGGTCTTATAAACAACAACAAAAAAGAGTACATGAGATGAACTGCTCTGAGGCATCTATAGCGCACTCACTAGACCACATGCACTACAGAATGATGAATTTTTATTGCTTTTCTATCTGCAGAGTATGTCACAGGGGTGAGACTTACAGACTGAATAAAGAGTGCACACTGTGAATGGTCTTTGAAGCAAACATTGAAGCCATTAGAACGAGCTAGGCTTTGGTCAGCTCTGATTACAGTGAAGTATGAACCCAAATTAGAAATGATTTCACAGGTATGGAACTTGGTAATTCACAAAAACTCACATATCTGTCCCAGTTATTTGATAATTATACAGACTTATAATAGTTCTATGAGGTGGGCAAGCTAGCTCACTATCCCTGAACTTCACAAAAGCAGAAAAGAAAATTTCTAGAACTTAGCAGCTTGTCCTGGAATTAGGCTGCAAATGGCACCGCAACACCAGAGACCAGGCACAAATTACCCTTTGCCATATTGCCACCCTTGTAGGAAAGTGGAGATGAACCATGTCACAAGCATTCACAAAATTGACAAGAATGTCCCATACAAGGTCTGAGGTTTATCCCAACATCCACTTCTAATATACTTTGGCTTTAAATCACGTGGTCATTTTCTTTCCCTATCCATTTATTCACAGCATTTGTTTGATAAGGCTTCCTCTATTTTCCTTCATATTATGCCATGAAGGATGAGAGTAGTCATGCAGACAGCTAAGAAATGTGACTCCACTTTATTTGCATGGGTTGCTTTTCTCCCACCTCTACTCCCAGATTCCATTCTCCTAAGGAACTGCCAGCCCCATCCAGTCCTTATCAGTGCCCCCATCAAACAAAAAGTTTGTTTTCATGTTAGACAGTCACAAGACTGCTGTGCACTCATTTCACATGTAAAAAGTGTAATCCCCAAAACATTAAATTAGGATTTTGTAGAATCAGAAAATACGTGAGGTGAACCACTGGGTCTCAAGGTCACTCTTCTCACTCTAACCCAGTATTATTTCCATACTCATTCAGCTCCAACACACTTCCCTTCACTCTGAGACAGTGATGTGGCTCATCCACTTCCAAGGACCCTACCTCAGTGGTCATCTACCCTGTATATGAACTTCTGAATACATCAGCTGTTTTATTAAACTTTGAGTAGCCTATATTTATCTCTTTAACATACTTGACCCTGCCCATACCCAAATTATTTCTTCTTTCCAGTTTATAAACTTCTAGCAGACCTGGCCATGAAGAGTTCCAATGCCCTGGCAAAGGACATACATCACCCTGAGCTCTAATTATAACTCTTATCTTGGGTTCCTTTTCTAGAGATGAGAGAACAGCCTCTCTTCACCTTCTTTATGTATGAGAATAAATTTGGTGGCCAATATTTCTCCCCATACTCCTGGGATCACCATGATAAAGTATTCTAAATGCCAGTGCAGACTGAATACTAGTGATCCTTGACTCTTCCTTAGATGTGACAGCCATCCTGAAGCATTATCAGAACTTGGGCTTAAGGGTCATGCCTAAGTCTACATCCAAATACATAAACTTGCATATTTTCCAAAATCCCTGGTACAACATGTCCCTGACCAGGATCAAAACACATTTGCCTTTAAGGTAATTTGGAGCTTTAAGAGTTAAATTTCATAGATTACATGAGCATAATTAGTTACTTCTTAAATGAGTGAAAAGTGAATGAACAAATGATGAAATCAACTGTATGTGATGATGAAAATACAAACATAAGGTGTTTAAAAACTCACTCATATTTTACTGGGTAATGAACTGCACATGAGATGCACACTTGTGATGCATCTATAATTACACCATCAATATTAGAATGGTTGGAGTCTCCCAAGCATTGTCACTGTGGAAGAAGGGCAGGGGAGGGTGAAAGGGGCACAAGTTCCTAACACTCTCCAGAGCTAGACAGCACTAAGAAAAGGATGAAAATTTGTTTTGCAAAAACCACATAACAACAAAGTTCTGAAACAAAAAAGGAGCAGGTGACAATAAATATTAATGTACACTCATGTGTCTATTTAGAGTTTAATCAGTAGAAGTGGGCATGAAAACAATAATCTCACTACATGATGTTTATTTTAAGTATGTTTTCCCACCTATGATTTTATTCACAAAATAAATACTTGCAGTCCTACCTCCAAGAACATAGGAGGGCAGCTACTACTGCCTTCATTTGAGGTGTCACATTATCTCAGCTTTTTTGAAGATAGTTATCTGACTTGCCCAAGTTCACAGAGTCACTATTTCAGGACTGAGATTGAAGCTTTTGGTTCAGTGTACTTTATCCAACATCACATTTCCAGAAGCCATATGCTATCTCATATATTTATTTATTAATTCAAGAAATACTTATCTACTCATCTGATAAATATTCACCTCTTACCATGTACAATCACTGGGGTTAAGTTACTGGGTCATTTCTTTGCCTCCAGGTATTACAGTTATGCAACTAACCCAGGAATGCAATGGGTATAGACAGATAATAAAACCATAAAGAATAATTATTTTATAGTACATAATATGTACACTTAAAATGTCTCTTGCTTATGATTGTTGCCATTTCAAAATTTTATATGGACACAAATTTAAGAGTTCAGAACAAAAAAGGTGTGATTCAATTAACAAATTCCAGGATTGGGAACTTCAGGATTTATTGTTCACTAAAACTCTCCTCTTATTATCCTAGTTTAGTTTAATTAAAGCATTTAGTTATAATTAAGAGCAACTGACTGAAGATATATAATAGGCTATTATTTATTTAAAAATGCCTAATTGTCACTAGAACTGTGCATGTAAAATAAAGTGGCATTTTAATTCAAAAAAATTCATACACAGATTAATAAACTGTTGTCATTAAACACTACATTGTCAACTAAAATGGAACCAAGTAATTCTAAGAACCAACCCTTCTATGACTGTTCATTTTGCACAGAAACTTTTCCTTACCTGACACACCTTCAGTAACAGCACAGCATCAACTACCTGAAGGCAACAAGAGAAGATACTAAAGACCTCAATCACTCCAAATACAACAGTGAATAATGCAGACCGCAAACTTACTCATCCATATACAGCCAGGCAGTGCCCATGGCCTGATCTAACACTGCCTATGAGACAGAATTTCTCATACCTCCTGATAATGTCTAGGAAAATATGCAGTTCTTATAATAATCTTAGTCACTGAAGGTTTCAGTATGCACAGTGGGATTCTGTGAAAAGCACAGGACAGGCAACTGAGTCAGCAGGCTGCACAATATGTGTTGAACCAATTGACACATTAGAAGAAATGCCAGAAAAGGGATTTAGAATGTATACAATCAAAATGCCCTGTGAAGTAAAGTATAGTATGAGGAGTGAAATCCAAGAAAAAATACAGGGAATGAAAGATCACTTCAAAAAAGAATTGGAAATTGTGAAAAAAATACCAAGTAGAAATTTGTGAAATGAAGGAATCAATAAACCAAATCACGAATTCAATAGAAAACATCACCAACTGCCTAGACCACTTGGAACACAGAACCTCAAAGAAGACAAAATATATACTCTTGAAAACAAAGTCAACCACACAGACAAGATGTTAGAAACCATGAACAGAACTTCCAAGAAATATGGGTTAACATAAAAAGAGCAAATTTAAGATTTATCAGAATAGACAAAGGCACGGAGATAAAAACCTATGGAATGCACAACGTTTTCAATGACCTAATAGAAAATTTCCCAAATCTAAAGAATGGTATGGGAAATCAAATGCAACAGACATAAAGAACTACAAGTGTGCAAAATTACAACAGAACATAACCAATGTACATTATGAGAATGGCTGACGTACAGAATAAAGATAGAACTTTAAAAGTTGTGAGAGAAAGAAATCAAATTACATGTTGGAGAAAGCCAATTTGGAATTCAGCTGTTTTTTTCAATGCAGCACTCAAAGATACTGAAGGTGAAGTGTTAGAAAAAAACATCATTTACATGTACTTTATAAACAAGTTGGTGTTTCCATCCTCATATCAGACAAAGTGAACCTCAAGTCAAAGTTAGAAGGGATGAAAAAGGACATTCATACTGCTAAGGAAATCATATATCAAGAAGACATAACAATTGTAAATACATATGCCCCCCAAAATGGAGCATCTACCTACACCAAACAAATCCTTCTCAACTTCAAGAATCAAATAGACTACAAAACAGTAATACTAGCTTACTTTACACAACTTTAACTCCACTGGATAAATCTTCCAAACAAAAAACTAAAGAAACTATAGTATTAAATGATACAATCAATAATTTAGACTTAACCAATTATAAGCAATAAAATTGAAGACACTATCAAAAGTCTACCAACCAAGAGAAACCATGTACCAGAGACCAATTCTCAGTTGAGTTCCACAAGAGTTTCAAAGAAGAATTAATGCCAATACTCCTCAAATTATACCATGAAATAGAAGAGAACCCTTCCTAATTCATTCCATGAGACTAGTATCATGTTAATACAAAAAAACAGACTAAGACACATCAAGGAATAAAGAATGTAGATAAATATCCATGATGAACCAGACCCATAATGTCTTAATAAAATTCTGTCAAATCACAAAGACACATTAATAAGATGGTGCTGCTATAAAGATTGATGTGACTGTATTACTGTAGTATATTAATTTTAAGTGCTTTGTGTATAAACTGAGGAGTGGAAAAATGTGTCAAAGGGTGGGTCCGTTCCAAGTTTCCTAAGAAATCTCCACACTCCTTTCCAGAGTGACTGCACAAATTTGCAACTACACTAGCAATGTAAAAGTGTGTCTTTTTTTCCCACATCCAGGCCAACATCTATTATTGCTTGTGTTCTTGATAATATACATTAGAATTGGAATAAGATGTAATACTAGAGTTTTATTAATTTGCATTTCTATAATAACTAGAGATGTTGATTTTGGAACCAACATAGATAACTTTTGACAGATGAATGGATGAAGAAACTGGAATATATAAACAATAAAGTATTATTCATCCATAAAGAAGAATAAAATCATGGCATTTGCAGATAAATGGATGAAATTGAGTAATATCATACTAAGTGAAATAAGCCAATTCCAAAAACAAAAGGCCAAAATGTACTCCCTGATAAATGGATGATGATATATAAAGGGGGTACATGCCTGGGGGTTAAGAGAAGAATGGAGAAACTTTAGGTTATATGAAGAAAAATGAGAGTGAGGAGGGGTGTATGAAAATTGTGGAATGAGACAGATGTCATTACCCTATGTACATGTATGATTACATGAATGGTATGAATCTACATTGTGAACAACCATAGGAATAAAAAGATGTACCCCATTTCAATACAATGAATTAAAATAGTCTGTAAAAATAAAATATAATTACAACAAAAAAGATGGTGCAGAACAATTCAATGGGGTTCATCCCAGATTTGCAAGACTATTTCAACAAAAGGATATCAATAAACATAATTCATCACATCAATAGATGTGAAGAAGAGATTTATGTGGTCATCTAAATACATGGAAAGAATTCATGTATATTTGTATTTGACAAAATACAGCATCCATTTCTGTTTATAACATTAGAAAATCTAGGGATAGTAGGAACATACCTCAACATAATGAAAGCCATCTATGCTAAGGCAAAGGATAACATCATTCTAGATACACAAAAAATGAAGCCTTACCCATGTAAACTGGAAGAAGATATAAATGCTCTCTTTTAACACTTCTATTTGACATAGTCCTTAAAATTTGAGCCAGAATTAATGGAAAGATAAAAGAAATTAAAAAGACATGAATAAGAAATAAAAATTCAGTATATCACTCTTTGCCAAAGACATGATTCTACATTCAAAAGACACAAAAACTCCATCAGAAATCTTCTACATGTAATAAAGAGATTCAGAAAAAAATAGCAGAATATATAATCACTATACATAAATACATTTCTATACATCACTGATAAATCAACATTCACAATTGATGCAAAAAAGTAAATATTGAGAATCAACTTAATAAAAGAGAGGAAAGACCTCTACAAGGGAAGATACAGAATGCTAAATAAGAAAATTGAGGTAATCCAAAGAAAATGAAAAGACTGCTCATGCACTTGAATTGGCAGAATTAATATAGTCAAAAGGGCCAAAACTGTTACAGATTTAATGCAATTCCTACTAAAATTCCAATGACATTTTTCACAGAATTAGAAAAAATCAATTGTAAAATTCATTTAGAAAATAAGAGATTCAGAATAACCAAGGTAATCCTTACGAAGAAGAATAAAGCAGGGCAGCTCACAATGCAGATCTACAGAGTAATAGTAACAAAAATGACATGGTATTGGCACCAAATAGACACAGAATAGGTACAGAAGACACCTAAGCAAAACAAATAAATAGGGTTATCTCATACTAAACAAAGGAACCAAAAACACACATTGAAAAAAGATAGGCTATTAAATAAATGATGCTATAAAAAATGAAAATTCATACATAGCAAAATGAAACCAAAACTCTATTTCTAATCCTGTGGAAAAATCAACTTAAAGGTGATTAAAAATGTAGGCATTACAACAGAGACCCTGCACTGAAGAGAAAAAAAAGTTGAACCAAATCTACCATGTCAGGTGATGTCTAATCTGACATGTTGGACCATGTCAGTTTAGAAACTGACCTCATTAACAAACACTTGTAAGAATCAAGAAAGAATAAATTGGATGGTCTCAAAATAAAATCCTCAGTAAGGGAAAGAATTAATAACATGAATAGAGGACCTACAGAATGAGAGAAAGTATTTTCCATATAAACCTTAGATAAAGTAGTAATCTACCAGATATATAAAAAACTCAAAAAATCAACAGCAAAGAAGCAAATAACCCAATCAATAAATGGGTAATGAACTAAACCAACAATTCACAGAAGAGAAAATACAAATGATCAGCTAACATATGAAAATTTTTCCATCATCTCTAGCTATTAGAGAAATTACAGCTCAAAACTATTCAAAGATTATATCCCACTTCTAGTAAATTGAGAATTATCAAGAATAAAAGCAACAATAAATTTTGGTGAGGATGCAGGGAAAAAGTACACTCATACATTGCTCGTAGAACTGCAAGTTGATTTAACCATTCTGGAAATTTTATTGAAATTTCTACGAAAATTTTGAATGAAACCAATATTTGACCCAGTTAACCCACTCCTTGGTTTACTCTCAAAGGTCTTAAAACCAGCATACTACAGTGACTGAGCGACATCATTTTTTATAGCAACTCAGTTTACAATAGCTAAACTAGATACCCTTCAACAGATGCATGGATGAAGAAAATTTAGTATATGCAGACAAAGAAATGTTACTCAGACAAAAAGAAAATTGAAATTATGCAATTTGCTATTAAATAGAAGGAGGTAGAGAATACCACAATAAGTGAAATGAGCAAAAACCACCATAAAAGGTCAAATGCTTTTTTTCTGATAGGCAAATGTTGATCCATAATGTGGGGGGGGGAAGAAGTCCTCTGTGCATAAGGGATTGAGAGAAAAGATATCACTGTAATGAGGGGACAGACAGTGAAATGATTTGAATATTTTTATCTTGTATACATGCACTATTACACTCCCATTGTGTGCAACATTTTTATCCCATGGAAGGAGAATTGATGATCCTTTTCTGTACAATTTCTCTGAATGCATACTACTGTCATATGTAACTAACTGGAAACAAATAAAACTAATTTTTACCAAATAGTTGTTTGCCACATTATCTTTATTTATAGGACTTCTTTCCAGTATGATTTCTCTGCTAGTGAGAAAGGAAAACTTTTCCATTAAAAGTTTTGCCACATTTTTGCATTTGCCCAGCTTCTCTACACTATGATTTTTCTGGTGGTGGATTTGGCATCCTTTTTTATTAAAACTTATGTAACAGCCTGCACATTCTAAGACTTCTCACTAGTATACATTTACTCGTGTTGAATAAGGTATGATGTTCAAATAAATCTTTATCATATTCTGTACAATTGTAGGGTTTATCTCCACTATGAATTCCATGGTGTTGAATAAGGCTTGATTGTGCATTAAAGGCTTTCACACACTTTACATTTGTATGACTTCTCTCCAGTATGAATTCTCTGGTGTCCAGTAAAATGTGATCTCTGATTAAAAGCTTTGCCACATTCTTTACATTGGTAGGGCTTCTGTACAGTATGAATTCTCTGATGGCAGATAAGGTCCGAGTTTTTTTATCAAATGGTTTGTTGCTTGTTGTACATTTGGTAGGGCTTCTCTCCAGTATAAATTCTCTGGTGTAGAATAAAGTGTGATCTCAAGTTAAAACTTTTCCCACATTCTTTACATTGTTAGGGCTTCTCTCCAGTATGAATTCTCTGGTGTTTAGTAAGGCCTGCCCTCCGAATAAAAGCTTTGCAACATTCTTTGCATTCATAGGGCTTCTCTCCAGTATGAATTCTCTGGTGTTGAGTAAGGTTTGACCTGCAATTAAAAGCTTTGCCACATTCTTTACATTGTTAGGGTTTCTCTCCAGTATGAATTCTCTGATGAGTAATAAGTTCTGATTTTCTATAAAATGGCTTGTTGCATGTTGTACATTTGTAGGGTTTCTCTCCAGTATGAATTCTCTGGTGTTCAGTAAGGCATGATCTCCGATTAAAACTTTTGCCACATTCTTTACATTTGTAGGGCTTCTCTCCAGTATGAATTTTCTTGTGTTGAGTAAATCTTGACCTCCGATTAAAAGCTTTACCACATTCTTTACATTGATAGGGTTTTTCTCCAGTATGAATTCTCTGATGAGTAATAAGTTCTGATTTTCTATAAAATGGCTTGTTGCATGTTGTACATTTGTAGGGCTTCTCTCCAGTATGAATTCTCTGGTGTTCAGTAAGATGTGATCTCCGATTAAAACTTTTTCCACATTCTTTACATTTGTAGGGCTTCTCTCCAGTATGAATTCTCTGGTGTTTAGTAAGGCCTGCCCTCTGAATAAAAGTTTTGCAACATTCTTTGCATTCATAGGGCTTCTCTCCAGTATGAATTCTCTGGTGTTGAGTAAGGTTTGACCTGCAATTAAAAGCTTTGCCACATTCTTTACATTGATAGGGTTTCTCTTCAGTATGCATTCTCTGATGAGTAATAAGTTCTGATTTTCTATAAAATGGCTTGTTTCATGTTGTACATTTGTAGGGTTTCTCTCCAGTATGAATTATCTGGTGTTGAGTAAGGCATGATCTCCAAGTAAAACTTTTGCCACATTCTTTACATTTGTAGGGCTTCTTCTCTCCAGTATGAATTCTCTGGTGTCGAGTAAATCTTGACCTCCGATTAAAAGCTTTACCACATTCTTTACATTGATAGGGTTTCTCTCCGGTATGAATTCTCTGATGAGTAATAAGTTCTGATTTTCTATAAAATGGCTTGTTGCATGTTGTACATTTGTAGGGTTTCTCTCCAGTATGAATTATCTGGTGTTGAGTAAGGCATGATCTCCAAGTAAAACTTTTGCCACATTCTTTACATTTGTAGGGCTTCTCTCCAGTATGAATTCTCTGGTGTTCAGTAAGATGTGATCTCTGATTAAAACTTTTTCCACATTCTTTGCATTCATAGGGCTTCTCTCCAGTATGAATTCTCTGGTGGCGAGTAAGTCTTGACCTCTGATTAAAAGCTTTGCCACATTCTTTACATTGATAGGGTTTCTCTCCAGTATGAATTCTCTGGTGCTCGGTAAGATTTGATCTCCGATTAAAACTTTTTCCACATTCTTTACATTTGTAGGGCTTCTCTCCAGTATGAATTTTCTTGTGTTGAGTAAGGTGTGACTTCCAATTAAAACTTCTGCCACATTCTGTACATTGGTAGAATTTCTCTCCCATATGAACACTCTGATGGCAAATGAGGTGTGATTTTGCATTAAAACCTTTGTCATATGCTATACCTTTGTAGGACTTCTCTCCAGTATAAAATCTCTTCCAGTGAATTAGGTGTGCTTTCTGATAATATGATTTGTGATGTTCACTCTCAATTAAAGTTTTCCATATTGTCCTTTGTTGTAAATTGTCTAGGTCACAATTCCCATATTTTTTATTAATCAATTTTTGAAATACATGTCTTATGCTGTGGTCTGGTGAAAATTCTTGGGTACCCTGACAAGTTATTGCTGAAATGAAAGAAAATTTTACAAAAATTACTTATATTGGATAAATATATTTTGCATGCATAACAGGAGATTACAGCAATGTTAACAATATCAGAACATCAGAAGAGTAGCAGATTAGTAAATCCAAGGCCGTCATTATTACAGAAACATATGTTACATAAAAATGTACATACACAATTATGCTGTTAAAATTATCCAAATTATCATAGAAAGCAGTGTATTCAAGGTAAGTGTATTTCTAGAAATAGCAATATAGTACAGGAAATAAATTTATCTTTTAACTACCATAGTATTTCCTCTTCTCTAATATAGTATTGGGCAATAAGGAAAAAAAATCTACAAGCTACCATCATTCTCAGTTAAATAAACAAAATAAAAAACATTACACAAAAATTTCTGACTTTTTTTTATAATTGTGTGATAATTGGTTTCTGTCTCCCAAGATACAGAAATCTGAAGGTAACACATAGATTTTGGATGCTAAACAATGGATAGTCAACAAATTTAAAAAGGGTAGGGAATATTAAGGAAAAACAGTAAAAATTTAATAAAAACATATACATATCTAGATTAGGCAAAAAAAATTGAAGAGGCAATAAAAGCCTTGCAGAACCTATGTCATTATTACTTGGAAAAAGACAACACATGGAAATCAAGACTAATAAACTGCTTTTTTATATTTGTATAATTTGCTGATTTTTTTATTGACAAATCCAACTTTGTATATTTACTAATTATATCATTGTTTTGTAATGTATTTATACAAGGTGAAATAACACACATAATATTAATAATACAAGTATTATTTTTTTATACTTATCAATTTTGTATTTACAAATATTGCATTTATTCCATTAGTAATTTTCAAGACCATATTACATACCAGTCACCATATGCTACAGCAAAACTCTTGAACACATTTTGCCCATTGAAATAAGGATTTCTAGATTCCAAATAACAGTATAAAAACCCTTCACAAAACACAGTATCTGGTGACCACAATTACACGCTGAATTTCTTTCACATGTGAATCAGATGCTCCTGCAACTGACTTTTTGTATCTAATGTATTTCACATAAAGCAAAGTCCTGCAAATTAATCCTATATCACTTTAAATGACAATATATTTTATTTTATAGCAAAATAGTAATAGCATATGAATACCACAATTTTAATGCAACAATCATTGATGGGCACATAGGTTTATTTTTACCTTGAATATTGAGAGCCATGTTCTTTGCACTGAACACAATACTGAAGCTATGTCTTCAACATTCTAATTTAATCTCCTATGTATATATATTTAGACAGGTATTTCTGGATCATGAAGTCATTCTACTTTTATTTTTTTCATATGTAATATTTGAGATTAAGACCAAGGGTGCTATACCACAGAACTACAACAAAAGGCATTTTAGAATTGTTTGGGACACATTGTTTCTAAATTTTTGTGACTTGTCTTAAAATTGAAATCCTTTTGCATAGCCTCACAATTATCTGAGATTTCAAATATGTAGTTTGAAACTGTACTTGATTTGTTAAATTTATCTTAAATCTTCCATACTGTTTCCAAAATAACCCTATAATCTACTGTTGACTGTTGTTTTAAAATGTAAAAATCAATTAAAACTAGTACAGCACATAAAGACAAAGGAAATCAGGTCTAAATTAAAGTAATGAACCAAAATATTAGGTATGGAACATTAGATATGTGAGTTATAAATTACCCAAAGAATGCTGAATAATGATTCCAAAGAAGTTTGGTGGGTCAAATTCAGTGAAAAATTGCTAATACAAATAATGAGAAATTCTGTATGTGAAGAAATCCTTAAGAAAAATTGTCTGAAAGAGGCAGGAATTGTGTGTAAATCTCTAATACTAGCAACATAGGGGAGGATGAGTAAGGAGGACCTTCAGTTCAAAACTAGTCTTAGCAAATTATTGAGATCCTGTGAAAAATTGAAAACCTGTATAATATATAAAGGGAAGTGACAATAAAAATATATAAAGGGAAGTGTGAGATAATTCAAAGTATGCCACTATGAAAAGCCATGAATCATAATTTAAATCATTGAGCAAATTAAAAAAAATAAATAAAGAAAGCAACTTACAAACTAAGAATAGTTAGTTCTTCACTTTTCAAATTATATTTGATTACTAATGCATTATCATGAAACAAATAAAAAACAACTTGGCTACAAAATTAAATCTAAAAGAAGAAACTGCCATATTAGTTGTGGCAGAGAAAGAGTGGCCAGACATGGAGCATGTCCTGCTCTAGGAGCCTTCTGTGGTCCTCCTGCCCCAGGATGCTGGGTAAGATGCAGTTCCCAGGGAAAGATCAGTCTCTGCCCAGCAGAGTCCCAGAACTCCAGCTGTGACTGCCCAAGGGTTGACCTAGGCTGTGAAGGATTGGGAGCTTTGCCTGCATGACCTGATAATCACACTGACCTTTCTGACCCCAGACCGAGGAATCCTTGGGTGTCAAGTCTCCTGGCCCAACACTGTCCATCATAGCCAAAGCTAGCATTGAAAAAATGGCACCATTGGGTGGTGGGGGCATGGTATTTCAAGAATAATTGTAGTCAACTAAAAGTGCTGAGTTCAGAAGGGGTACAAATTAATGACATAGAGTTTGTCCAATCAGTACGGACTGGGGCCCTCTGTGTCCAATATGTGCAGGTTTAATTTGATGACACCTTGTCCTGAGAAGGCAAAAAAAATCTTATCCATCACAGAAGGTGAGCAAAGCTGTGGAGCATGATTTGTGGAACAGTGAACAACTTTGGACTGTTGTGTTTTGTTCTACCAAAGAAAGAAACTGTAAGGTAAGAAACTATATAATCTATTGGAAATGTCCAATATCCTTCAGGAAGATTTACAGGGCATTTATAGAAGACCTGTATATATATTATGAAAAAGTTGCTCTCATCTTGCCCCACAACCTATTAAAACTTTTGTTATATCTGCACGTTCTAAATTTTAAAGAGGTTACTTATATATGTTGTAGTTAGAATATAAGGTTATGTAAATACCCTTTTGTTTTAAAAAGTCAGAAATATCCTCTGGAAATGATTTTGAAAGGAATTGTTAGACCACCTCTAGCAGTGACATTGTCCACATTTATTCAGAGGTAAGAGGACATGAAGAAAATTTGAGTATGAGAAGGGAGGATCCTGGGCAAGACCAGTTATGTGTAAAAGACATTTTTTATATTATAACCATTTTTTGGTGTGTGCATTTTACTCCTCATTCCTGTATATTTATTTGAAAATGCTGGGGTTTTTTTTTTAGAAGTATCAACATTTTAGATAAACTAATTTAAAAGCAGTAAAATATGAAACAATTTGTAAATTAATTTTAAAAATTCTATGAAATGTTTTGTGGAGGGTAATAACCAAAATCCCTGTTGAGTAATAAGCATTGTATGCTGGTTCTCTGGAGCACCATGGCAGTGTGCTTACAATGAGGCAAAAGTATCTATTGTTACTATGTGTTATGGGTTTTGTTTTATATTGCACTTTTTATAGAATATATTAAGGACAAATGAGTTCTTGTCTACATGCACCTTTTTTAGATGCTAAAGAGGTTGCCATTGATAACAAAAGTAGAATCAGTAAACAAAATTTCTGTTTTGTTAAAATTTTTAGGAAGGATTTTCTTCTCAAAATTGGAGCATTATAGCAGACTGGGTTACTGAAGACAAGAATGCTCATATTTTAATGACATCTTTAAATTAGAACTATTGTTAAATGTTTGTACTTCCTTTAATACTGAATGTACACAGTGGAAAAATTAAGTTTTTAATTGAAACCTCTAATCTGTCTAGATATTTAGAAATCCTGGTGAATGTTAAAAGTAGAGGTAGTAAAATATCAATTCATAAAACTGTATGTTCTCTCTGATATGTGAGGCTAACACAATAAGTTGGAGGAGTGTAGAATAAAGTTTAATTAGATTAAATAAAATAAAATTAAAGGACAGAAGTGGTGATGGGTTTAAGAAAGACAATAGACTGAAAAAGATATAAATTTTCTATGTTCATATATGAGTATATGAGCAGCCTAACGTCACATTGCAGACAACCCCAAACATGGTAAATTACACTCCAAGTACAACTTAATACTTCATGTATAAAAAGAAAAAAATAAAATTAAAAAAAGAAAAATAATAAATCTAAAAGAAATAAAAATATATGCAATCTACTTGGAACTCTATATCTAAGGAAACATGTAGAATGGAAGCAAAAGTTTAGAAGACGATTACATATAAATTTGGCCAAAAGAAAGCTGGCTAGGCCAAAGTATGATATACAAAAGTTTAATGTAAGAAGTTACATGAGATAAAATATATTTTTAATTTTAATAAAAAAGCTTTGAAAGAGGCAAAGTAGAATATTATATGAAGATAAAAAAGAGCTTTTCCTAGAATACTGTAATAAAAGTAAATATAGTTTCAACTCACATTGTACTTCCAAGAAATAAAAAGTTAAGATTGACAAATTAAATAAAGAACTAGACAGCAACATTTTAATACTAGGATACATGAATCCATACTTGCTCTAAAGGAAGTCAAACAAGATGGTAACCAAAAAACAGAAGACTTTGAAATTAATTTAAACATATTTGACTTTATGATAATTGTTCTCAATAGCATATGAAATATTTAATTCAATCAACCAGTAGGAAAGGAAAAGACTAAAGGTTAATAGGTATGTAAATATTAAAATTATTTTGTGATCATAATAGAATAAAGTTAAAAATCCAAATGTGGAAAGGATATTCAAATATCCACACATATGTGGCAATTGATTGAAGAAAGTTGAATATGATCATTTTCCAGAATGGAAAGATTAAATAAAAAGACCTTTGTACTCCTCAAAGATACCTGGAGACTCCATGTGAATCTCTGTTATTTTTTGCAGAGAAAGAAAACAACTTAATTTTGAAATTTTATGGAATCTCAAAGTTTTATGGTATATCAAAAATATTCAAAATAGAAACAAAATTCGGAGAAAGTTGTTTCATGATTTAAAAACATTAAACACTGCAATTATCAGTTGGCAATAGTGACATCAATTAAGACAGAAGGACATAGTGAATTCTGACTTTAATAAATTTTTGAACATATACCAAATAAGACAGTTGAATACCAATGCTTGTTATAATATTATTCAACAGAGCTGCCATGGGAAAGCAAACTAAATATCCCTTGAAATAAGTGAATGGAGGAATTTGGAATATACAAACTACATGATATTTTCAAGTTAAAAAAGCAATACATTTTTGTAAAATATAGAATCAGAATAAATCCTCAGTACATATTGATAACTGAAATATGTCACTACCACAAAGAAAAATATAGCAGAGTTATACTTAAATAAGACACCAAAAAAAAAAAAAGAAAAAATTCTTCTGATCAGAAATGAGAAGGACATTATGGATGAA
Source organism: Sciurus niger (assembly GCA_020740815.1). Taxonomy (NCBI): domain Eukaryota; kingdom Metazoa; phylum Chordata; class Mammalia; order Rodentia; family Sciuridae; genus Sciurus; species Sciurus niger. Next base: position 5,808 of record JAHUXG010010382.1, on the reverse strand, counting down.
AGAAGACAGAAATGAGTACTTGTTTACATGGAAATTGATTTATTGACTTTTGGGATGTAAACCTTCTACAGATATATTACATCACAACTTGAATTAACATTGCTGAACAGTATATGTGATATATTTGGGAGATCAAGCACTGTTTTGTGGTTTTGATCACAAATAAAATTTCAGAAACACATAAAAATAAAAACAATAGTAAAATGTTTCAAAGCTAAATTTAAAGTGCTATGGTCTTTATCCTGTAAATAAGAAAAATTCATAAATAATTAGATAAAGGGCATGCATAAAATCTGCATATAATTCAGAATTATTAGTGCAATTCTGAGGCAGGAAATTTATAATCTCAAGGCCATCCTCAATAACTTTATGAAATAGAAAGGGGTTGGGGTGTAGTCCATTAATAGAGTACCCCTGTATACTATCACTATTAACAATAACTATGGAAAATATTCATTACTATGTACATAGACAGGACAAAGAAATATAAATAAAATATAAAACTCATTTAGAAAGGTCTAATATTTATAGAAACAAGGTAAAGCACATATAATTTTTGGCAATAGAAACAAAAATCATGCATATATTAATTTCAATATTGTATTAACTTCTGAAGTAATAGAAATTGCCATATATTCATAAAATATAGCCAAAAATAAAACAGTAATTTGTGAAGGGAGAAAACTTGTTTGACACCATGAAATCTACCCTATAAAATGAAAGAAAATGGGAAAGGAAGATTTAACCAACAATTTATACATAACCATAGATATATTATTTACAGTTTCATATAACTACAAATTTCAACTATCCCTATGAACCAAGAAAAAAAGCATATATTGTAAATCTTTACTTTCACTTCACAGAAAATCCTTTACAATTATTTATAAAGAGCTTGCATAAAGTAATTTTAATGAATAAATATATAAATAATGTTGAACAGATTTAAGATATTAATTTTTTGCAGTGGTTTGACTTATAATTCTCCAAAAATGTGCATATACCACGTGGAGATACACAAATAACAGAAGATCTTTTAGATCATGCTGACACTCACTAGCAAAGAGGAGTTTGGTTGGTTAATTTAAATGAACTGGGACATTGCTAGAGAGAAATAGAAAATTTGAAAAAAATTTGAAAACTTGATAAACAAAGGACAGTATATGTTCAATGACAACAGGAGAAATCAATCTAAGCTTTTGAAAAATCTTTTCTGTTTGATAACTTCTCCATCAACATTTTGAATTTTGAATTCTTCCATGATCTTTGGAACTTTCAACTGTGTCTTCTGCTATGTCAGGCCACAATATTTTATATCATTGAGATACTCTCAGTACCACTTTTCTAAAGTGAAAGATATATAACCTACCAAGAAAGGGAAAGATAAAAGATGAAAATAAATGTCTTTAACATTTTATCTGTACCAAAATATGTTCTTTTATTTCATGAAAGCACAAATATGAAACACATTCTTGTAGAGAAGTTCCCAGAAGGTATTCTGTAAGGGAAGAAAATTAAATAATTATAATTAATTAAAATTATGAAGGGAAGTTATGCTTACTCAGGAAGACCAAGTTCCTGTAATTCTCAAACATCACATCTCTATATAAGTTTTGTTGAGCTGGCTGAAGGTATTCCCACTCCTCTTCAGTGAAATCAATGGCCACATCTCTGAATGTCAACAGATCCTGAAATAATAGGTAAATACATACTACACTGAATATTTGATCTTTCACAGAGGTTTTAATTTAATGAGAGTAGACTCCTATGGAGTTGATGACTTTAATTATTTATTAATATACTTTTATACACAGTGATACTCTTATATACCTCTGAAGAAAAATAGACATAAGTACAAAAGGAGGATGATAATTTCACTTTTATGAAATAAAATTTAAAACTGAGGCATCAACACAAGAATACAGATTTTATAATTTTATTTATCATGAACTAAATTGTACATATCCCTCAGATGAGAAAGTTACTATAATTAATATAGGGGATCTTCAGATCTGCACAACCATGAACCAGAGATTTACTGAAATGAAGAATCTGATTCAACAGTTCTGTGATGAATCAGTTTTCTGAAAATGTAGCAATTTCTCTAATTACTCCAGAACCAGTAAGATTAGAGAAACTTTTGAAAGGCAATGAGGTTGACTACTTAAAGGAAACATTTACTAATGAATTTGAATTACAATATTTTATGATTTTTATGTATGTTATTAAAATATCAAATGGAAACAATCCTGTTTGGATATTTTATGTTTTCTTTTTCAAATTTAAACTTATTTTAATGTATAAAATAAAATTTTATACATTTATACAATAAAGATTTGGTATATGTATTCATTGTATTATGTTTATAACAGGATAACCATCTAACTCTTCAAAAAATTGTCATTTTTAATTAATTGTATTGGTTCTTTTTAGTTCTACATGACAGTAGAAACCATTTTCATGAATGTATGCAAACATTGGATATACCTTATTCTAATTAAATTAACAATTGTCTTGTTGGTGGGCATGATTGTGGAACTCATTAGGTATTTTTATATGTATAGATAAGAAAACTAAGTTAGATTTATTCTACTGTTTACTATTCCTCTTACCCTCCTTCTTTTCACCATTGCTTAATTTTATGAAATTTTCTGACCCTCACACACTTTATGTGGTATAGATTTCACATATCAGCAAAAAAATTTAACCTTTGGATAAAGGAATTGGTTTATTTTACTTAGTATAATATTCTTCAAATCCATCCATTTACTGGCAAAAGTCATGGAGTCATTCTTTTTGTGAGGTTGAATAAAAATGAATTGTGTATATATGCCCCAAATTCTATATCAATGACTGTTATTACTACAGTATTACTGCAAGGCATAATTCCCTTAAGGAGAATAAAATGACCTTCTTTGTCTCTTCTGATTAACTCTATATTGAAATCTAATTTGCCTGATATGAGAATAGAAACTGCTGCTTGTATATGAAGACAACATGAATAATCTATTTTCCCAAACTTTTGCCTTCATTCTGTTCATGTACTTCTTTATGTCTGTTTAATGAAGACAACACTTGTTCTTGCTCTCCACTTCAACCTGCAAGCCTAGGTCTTTTTTAGATGAGCTGAGACAATTTATGTTCAGTGATTTTATTGAAATATATTTTTTAATTTCCTAACATTTTGGTTTATTCCTAGTTTTTAATTTGAACTGATTCTCCTTTGATTATTTTTCTAGTGTTGTTTCTGCTTTGCTTTTTTTTCTCCATATATTCTTAAAATATTTTATTGAGTATCTTTCATAGCATCAACTTTAAGCTGTAAATTCCTTTATCTTTTATCATGAAAAGTTTTTATTTAATATTCAAGTCAAAGTCTTCATTTAGCTTTATATACTATTTTTGGTTGGCATTCATTTCCTTCAGTATTTGGTATACATTATTCTAAAACCTCCTACCTTTTAGAATCTGGGTGAAAATACCAGCTGAGATTTGCATTGTTTTTTTCTTAAAAAGCGACTAGTCTTAATCTTGCTGTGTTAAGATTCTTTTATCTGTATGCTGAGCACTTCCAAAATGATGTGTCTTTAAATGAGTCTCTTGCAATATTGTATATCTGGAGTCCTATAAAATTTCTGTATTTGATTTTCCATTTTGTTTTTAAGACTTGGGAAATTTCCTGATGTTATTTCATTGTTAAGATTGTTCAGCATTTAGTTTTTATTTTAGAACCTTCATCTTAAAATTTCTGTTCATAGTCCCTTAACATCTTTTATGCTTTAGTCATATTTTTCTTTAAGATTATATGGCTTGTCTTCAAGTCCTGAAAAATCTATTTCTTGTGGTCTTATCTGTTGATGATGCTTTCCATTGTATTTTTAATTTGATTTATTAAAATCTTCATGTTGAGAATTTCCAAATAATTCTTCTGAAAGATCTATATCTACTAATTTAAATTACTTTTCACTCCTTGTATTTTCTCTCTGCTTTGATTTATTTTGCCATCTTATACCTCATAGATCAGTTGAATAAACTTTCTATATATCATCTCTAACATTTCCTCCATTTTTGTGTCAATGGAATCTGTCTTTCAGGTATACTATGTTGTTTGGTATGGTGTTTTCCATTCATTTCTCATATTGTTTGAGTGTCCACCCAACTTTCTGGATGGATCTAAAGCAGCGGAGTTTCTTTTTTTTTTTTTCAGAGTTTCTATCTTATGAGTTTATAGTGTCCCTCTATGTTACAAGCACCTCACAGTTTGGGGACAGAGGCCAATTAAAGCAAAAACCTATGTTAACAATATACAGCAGTACATTAGGTACTTAATTGTATTTTGACATCTATAGTGTTACTTGGTATAATATTCAGATATAGGAGGATCAGCAGGATCAGCAATTTCCATCAGTAAACATAAATTAAGTCTGGCACAAAGTCAAACAACAGGTGTTGTCTATGATTTCTGCCATATTAATTACTGCTCTGTAATTGGTGGTAGTGGAGGACATTATATACATCAAGTAGCACTAAAGGAAATAAGGATAGAATTCAGTATGAGGATAGAAGAGATAGAAAGGTAGAAAATGTTTGCAATTTTAAAGGGTAAACAGGGCAGATGCAATGGTAACATAGGATGTGTTATTAATAAGGAAGAGGGAGACAAATAGAACAAAGAACACAAAGCAAGAGTGAGGACAGAATTTGGTTGTTCACAATAGAAAAGGGAGTGGGAGACAAGGGAAATAGAGAATACAGTGCTGGAAAAAAGAATATAAAACAAAATCAAGCTATGCTAATCAAAACCTTGATGTTCAAAAAATTGATCATAAAAATAAATACCTTCAACAAAAAGGCTAGAAATTATGAAATAGAAACAAATCTTTATATGTATAGTTGTTTTTGATCAAATTAATACAAATTTAAGAAAAATAAAACACCCACAACAACACAAAGCATAACCCAAAAAAAGGGAACAATCTGAATGAAAAGTTAAGAAATTATATATTCATTTTGACTATGTTTGACAAATAGTGAGCATATGTATTTGCTGCCTGTTCCCAACTGATTTTGTTTCTTGAGGTTTGAACTGATTGTGGGTGTATGGGCATAACTTCTTGATTTCTTCCTTTTTAGTGTGTTGCTCACCAAGGTGACAGCAGGGTTCTAAGATTTCTAAACTCCCCTTCTTTTGAGATTGGTAAGGGGTGGAATGACTGGCAAGAGATGTCCATCCATTACCAGTTTGTTCTCCCCTTTGGGTTCTCTAAGAGCAACTCCCATAGGTAAAATTTGTGGTTGCAGGGATATAGTTTTAGTGAGGTACTTGTTGCTTTGTTTGTGGTGAGTTGCTGGTATTGTTGAGTCAACATTCTTTTAAAGCTTGGCAGATGTCAATCTGTGATAGATTGGGCAGGTCATGTGATAAAATGGTAGTTTGGTTGGGGCAGCCTGTGGCCAGATAGCAATGCAGGTGCTTGGGTCAGTTTGGCTTGGCAGGAATTCTGCCATCTCTCATGCTGGGCTAAGGGACAAGCAGTGAAACTGCAGGTTTAGTAGGTCAAGTGGTAGGCAGGGTGTGAGGCTGAATGAGTCGGCAGACTAGGTCCCAGGTTTCCAGGGTCCCAGAGAGATTATAATCACAGGAACTACTCAGGTAAGGCAGGCCAAAACCACTTGTTTGTCAAGCAACTTGCAGTGCTAGTAACAGGGAGGACACTAAAATGTGTTGATGTCAGTGACTCAGCAGGTGCTAAAATAGGTGGGTGCAAGGGAAAAGAGTGTGCTGTGGTCTTGGAAGTGCCAAGGACC
>JAHUXG010010381.1:0-105815 GCA_020740815.1 Sciurus niger | reverse complement strand
GGGACTACCAGTTCTCAGGATGTTCTTCTTCCAGAGGTTCCAGGTACCAGGAAAAAGGAGAATACAGCACAGTTCAGAATGACATCCACTACCTCATGGCTGTGTCAGAGCTGGTTATGACAGTGCTGATCATCCTGCCGAGCTTCTGCTCAAAGAAGAGGTACTGCTGGCATGTGGTTGTGCTGGTTCCTCCAGGGTGTTGAAGGATTGAATGTACCACCAAAGCCTCAGAGGGGCTGGTATTGGATGCAGGAGGCCACAATCACAACACCACCAGCAGTATGGCATCAGAGTTTCTTGCTGACTGTGATCCAGGCCCTAAACTGCTCTCCTTCTGTCTCTTCAGTGCTGGGTAATTGAATCCATGCCAGCAGTCAGCACCATGACCATCTCCTCCCATCTGCCTCCTGAGCTTGGTAGGATTATACAGTTTGTGAACATGGACAGTAGACAGGTGGGGCAAGTGGGGGCTACTAGGCCTGTGTCCCACATATAAGCACCAGGGGGCCTCTCAGAGCCATAGGATGGAAGTGTGGCAAGGGCTAGAATAAGTAGTGTGTGATGTCCTCAGAAGGGCATATAGCACAGGATAGGTGCCAAATAATGTGTCAATGTGATCAGTCACAAAACACTCTAATAAGTGTTTAATACCTTCATCACAATACACACATGAGGCACAGAGAAGTGTAGTAAGCTGCTGAGGGTCCACATGAGAGATATGCACAAGGTTCTAGTCAGTCACAGAGATCAAAGACTGTTTTTCATCCAAAGGTGACCATTTCTGGGAGTGCACTGCCTGACTCACTCTGAGATTACTGAATCTCAGGGCTTCATCCCTGCAGGAAGAAGACATGGATGCCATTTGGGACCAGAGAGGTTTACTTGTGTGCCACCCACCAACTAGTGAAAGCAGGGGATAGGTCCTCAGGAGTTGAGCAGTTCATGGGCTCAGGTCTGACATATCAGTAGGTCCTCTAGATGCTCACAGCCTACAAGGGCATGACTCAGCAGTCAGCGACCTGAACAGCAGCACAAGTGGCCTTCTCAGCATGTTTGTGAGGGGTGTTTTGTCATTTGCCTGTGGTGCCAGGAGGTGCTGGTTGTGGACAGTTCTTCTACCCTGGTGGATAGTGGGTGGTAGAGAGGCTGTGCAAGAACACCTTCAAGAAAGTAAGAGGACAGGTTGGGTCTTTGTTGTGGAACAAGGAGCTGTTTAGAAGGGTGGGAAATGCAGGTCTATCCAAGCCTTGGAAGAGTCCTGAGCCAGACAGGGCAGCTGATCATATGCGCAGGTGCCCAGACCATACAGTAAAGCCAAAGGCCAGGAGTTGAGGGGTATTTTGTGCCCTGGAACACATGGAAACCATCTGGAGGAGCAGAGTGTGAAAATTGTATAAAAGTGTAGAAACAGGCAGTGGTTGCATTTGCTCACCCTCCATCAGGGACCCCCAGGAGGATGAGTAACAGTGGGAGAATGTGGGCAGAGGGCTGGAGAATCTAGGCTCTCTTCTCACTGTGCTGCTGTCCCTGAAGGGTGGTGTGGAGGGGCGGTGGCATCAAGGTGTATCCCAGGACTCTAATTGGCAGGAGAGAAGCAAGGTCATGGGCAGACATGGAGGTTTTGCAGACTGGTTGATGTGAGATGTCAGGGTACCATGCTGCATGTGAACACCCAGTAGCATGCTGCTTTATTCTCCAGGGTGCAGAGGTCTTCATGGAAGTCAGAAGTCTGGGAAGGTTATTGGGGTGTGTGAGCAGTGAGCAGCATCTAGATGTCATATTGACCACAGTCAGTAGGCTCTTTTGTGTGCCACATTACACTTACATGAAGGGTTAATCACAGCAGGGTTACAGCCACCAGTCTTGACACCCCTTGTGTAGTGTCAGCAGTTCCAGCTCTGTGCCCCTTGGTCATCTAGTGAGTGATGCTGAAAACTCTCAGAGTGCTTAGAAGTGCATCTGACTCAGCACCTGGGCTGCTCCTGGGTCAGAGGAAGGAACTCTGTATCTTTAAAGCCCAGAGAACTTAGAGCAGCAGTGAGGTGTGAGAAGTGTTCAGGAATGCACAAGGCAGAGAAGCAGTAGGCTGGGAGGTGTCTTTGTAATTGATGAAAAGACAAGGGTGAGTTGTCACCAACAGGGAGTGATCCTGTTTTGACAGGAGTAAGTCACCTAGGGCAGCAGTGGGAAGGGAAGTGAATGTGAGACACATCACAGTGTAGAGCAACTCACAGGCCCTACCCTGTGAAGACAGAAGTGAGCAGGGAGTATGTCTCAGGAATGCAGGGTGGTGTGGACTATTGTGTCCCACAGGCCTAGACGTGAGGGGGACTTCCAGTTTTGGGAAGTATGGTGGGACAGCATGTGCCTCTCCACAGAAATGAGGACCTGGTCACCAGGTGAGGAGATCTGGTGGGAGGTGCTGGAGGTGAGAGGAGAGGCAAGGGCCCATGGGCTATGCCTGTCAGCAAGGGGAGGTATGGGATATAGAGGACTTCTGCTTGGGAGGCCAAGACCAGGACAAGTGTAGACAGAACATTGCAAATGAAGTGCATGTGAGTTGGGGTGGGTCCTTGAAGAGGCCGGTGCTGAGAAGTGCAGGAGGGGTGCCCTCAGAGGAGGTAGGTATGTGGAGATCCAACCCAGGGCATAGCCCATGGGGCCTCTTCATTTAGACTCAGTGTAATGCTGTGTGTCCATTCTTGTGGGAGAGGCTGTCCACAGGTGTGGTGTCTTCTAGGAAGAGGATGGTGGATGGGGGTTCAGGGAGACAAGTGTCATCTTCCTCAGAGAGCTGTGTCCTGAGCATGGAGCATGTGGAGAGTCATGTTCTCTAACCTTCCTGCTCACTATCCTCATCCAGGAAACTACCACCCTTCTCCCTCTGTCCTGAGGGACACCAGAAGCAGACTTTCCCCAGAGAGTTGTTTCAGAGAGTTGTTTCAAGGGTGCAGGAATTTGCCTCAAGTGTGAGCACCCAAACTAGCAAGGCCCAGCAGGTAAGGACAACAGCCCACAAGAGGTGCCCCTCCTGCACTTCTCAGCACAGGCCTCTTCAAGGACCCACCCCAACTCACATGCACTTCATTTGCAATGTTCTGTCTACACTTGTCCTGGTCTTGGCCTCCCAAGCAGAAGTCCTCTATATCCCATTCCCCCCTTGCTGACAGGAGTAGCCCATGGGCCCTTGCCTCTCCTCTCACCTCCAGCACCTCCCACCAGATCTCCTCACCTGGTGACCAGGTCCTCATTTCTGTGGAGAGGCACATGCTGTCCCACCATACTTCCCAAATTTAGTTCCTAAATTTTACCAGAAAAGTCCCCAAGCAGTGTAGGGATCTTCCCCTACAGCCCAGTCAGGTCACCAAATAAACAGACTGCTCCACCAAGCAGCTGTCCCTTCCTAGATTCTCTCCCCACCTCCACCCAGTTTGTTCCTTCCACATTGGCTGACACCTTCCTGAGGGGAGACCCCCACACTCCTTCCTGTACCTCTGTACCTCTTTTCCTGCCAGTTAGCTTCCCCCTCTGCCCAGGTAATTACACTTCACCAGATGGCACCCTCTGCTTTATATCTTAGGCTATAATCAGATGTCCCCAGGCCCCTCCAATGGTCTGTTCCTCAGCAACTGGTGTCACATCTTGAACTCTTCCCTCCATGTGTTCATTTTTCTTACATGGGATTTGTTCATTTATCACTTGCCTAATCTGCAGAGGCTCCCAGATCTAAGATGAGGCCTTTGACACTCAAGACAAGGGTCATTCCAAAAAGGTAATGGCCCTGACCAGGACAATTTGTAGAGCCTTCTCTTCCAGGATTTCAGGATGTTCCTGGCCAGGTCTTGGTACTCTGGAGTTTAGCTGACTGGGTGCAGTGTCAGCTCAGGGGATGGACCCATATATGGCTGGGGATAGTGTGAGCACAGGAGGTAAGGCCCATGTGTCATGTCTACAGGGACCCTGCTCTGCCTTCCCAGCACATGCTCCCCACACAGTCCTCTATCCAGTGCACCACAGCATATTGTATCCTATGCTATTCTTGGAGAGCTTAGCAGGTTTTATACCCTTTTCTTTTTTAATGTTTCTTTTTTTCATACCCCTTTCTTGATGGATACAAGCTGACCCAGTCAGCTGTGTACACACCTGTAACCCAGGGCTAGTATTCACAGTTGTGGGACATGTGGATTTGACTTCAGAGATGTACTTGACCACTGAGCAGGTGTACTACTGGTTTGTCAAATACAGGAGGCAGTGCCAAATATCCCTTCTCAAGTGTGTCAAGACTGCCTGGGAGGTCATGCCAGAACTCCCCTGTGTGGAAGAGAACCTATATGCCCTATATCATGCATGCCTCTGGCTGCATGTGTAAGCTTTGGGTATAAATCCTGGCCCAGAGCCCAGAACAAAGTTGGAATTTTCCAGGAACCTGGGCACCACAGGAGGTGAAAAGAGAAAAAAAGCACTCAAAAACATATCAGGTCTGAAAGCAGGGCAAGAAATTTATTCTACATGCAGAAGGACACACAGAAATCAAGAATGAAAGGAAGCACACCAAGAAGGTAGTCTGCTGGTCTGTTTATCCCTGACATAAGTGGAGCTTGGTTGCAGCCCACTGCTCATAGTGACAGCACAATCTTTTGTGTGAAGAGATACTGAGGAAGAGAAGGCTGACGAAGTGCAGATGTAGAAAGGCAGCCATTGTAGAACAAGGGTAGTCAGGAAGTAAGGGGTTAATTTGGAGATTCTCTTTTGACAGAAAAGACTGAGAGACATGTCCTTTCTCAATATTCAAGTCTGGATGTTTGGGAACTGGGGGGTATGCTTTGACAAGCATATCTCACTAGGGTGGTAGAGGTGTCGCTTTGCTGATAAAAATTACAAACATTTGAGTGTCCAATGAAGCAGTGGGTCACAGGGGCTCTGAGAGACCAAGCAAACATCTGGGTCAGCCCTCACATCCCAGGCAAGGGTATTAGTCCATGCAGTTGAGGCTAAGTGGTCAGGAGATGGGTGGAGGGTAAAGGCGCAGGTGGGAAGAGTGGCGCTGGAACTGTGTCATGATTTGCTGCCCTTGGAAGAGACTGGGTACTGTCACACTAGCTGCCCACTCAAACATGGTGCATTTCATGGCCTGGGTTTTCTCAGTCCACCACAATGTAGTTGTCCTCTTCAGAGGAAACAAATGACCTGGATGTCTGAGGAGAGAGTGTCTGAGTCACTATACAGTTATGGAGGGGATGAGCAGGGTGGTTCTGGCCTCAGGAATCTCTTCTTCTGAGCATGGGTTTCAATCTGACCCCAAGCACACTGTCCCTACTTTAGAGGTGACAAACCCTGTGAGTCCCCTGAAGCAACCCAGGACCTTGCATGAATGGAAGATCCCATGCCACCTGTATCCACAAGTTCCAGATGAGATTCAGGGTGCAGGATCTGTCTCTGCTCCCTGGCTGTGGAAATGAGCCCAAGCCCACTCTTTCAGAATTCATCCTCAGAGAGAGTGCATGAGGTCTGGGCCACAGGACCTTTTGTGTGCTCCCTGAAGAGCCCTCAACATTGAAAGAGAGAGCTCCATCCTCCTGTACTGCCTGAATGGTCTCTTTTATAGGTACTGTGCCTAAAATTCTTCCCCACAGTGAGTGCTCCTTAGATAAGAACTCAGACAAGGAGGCAGGAACCTTGCGATCCAACTGCAACTGACTCCATAACTCTGAGCTACCTGGGCTTCAGCATTCATGTGTGAGCCTGTGTGGAGAGAGGGACATTGTGTCCTCAAAGGGACCCTATCTAAAGCAGGATGAAGCTTCCAAGGCTTTGATGCTGAGAGAGAAGCTGAAGGCTGCCTTCCCTGAAGCCCTGATCTGTAGGCACCTTGAGGTGGGCACTGGGGTGGCTCTGATGGAAATCCAGGGACACATACTTCACATTGTCAGGACTCTTTTCAGGGGCTGGGCTGCTGGTGTTACAGGGATCAGGTGATGCTTTCCCCAGGTTCTGCTATCACAAGGAGGAAAAGCAGTCAGTGAACACAGTGGTACAAGTGCTGTCCATCCACCAGCCCTTCAGTGTGTCTGTGCAGCAGACCATACTGCTGCTAGTATTGTTCAGAACATGGAGAGTCTGGTTTAGAGAGCTGCCACGACTTTCCCATGGTGGCACAGCTGTTCAGCCATGGCCCCAGTACTACTTCTCACCTGCTGTCTTCAAGACAGGAAAGCAGCAGGTTGTTTCTGGGTATGGTCTGTAGGGTATATGTGGTTGCTCTAATTTGGCCCCCTGGACATTCCCACCAGTGACATGGAGTGGGTTTTCAAACTGCAGCAGCCTTGATGCCTCCCAGAACCCCCTGCACTCTATGTACTATTCTCCTGGAGTCCCATGCAATGACCCAGGTGGACCCATTATTCTGTGACCAGGAATGGGGTAGCTGTGCCTTGTAAGCCATTATTTCAGGGAGCACCCATGCTCTACCCATTCCCATTACAGACTATGGATTGCTCCCTCTGCCTCCCTGCTTCCAACAACACACTGTGAATGCTGCCATCCTGCCACCTGAACCACAGTCAGGAGTCTTTAAGACTTCCCTGAAAGGATGACTTTCCCACAGAGAATGAGGGTGTTCTGTGCTCAGGAAGACTTGCAGTCAGACTCTACCCCAAGGGAAGTGGGAAGCCTGAGCAAAAGCAAGAGAACAGAATCAAAGGGATCTGGGAGTAGGCCCAAGGGAGCTCACAGCAAGGACAAGCATTCCCTCACTGTGTCCCAGGTACAGGTTTGTGGTGCTCTGTGTCGGAGTGAAGCACAGGTCCTAAGAGGAGCTGGAGACCTCAGTTCAGATTATGTGGAAGATTGAGGAGACATTTCTGCAGCATGCTCTGACCTCCAGCTGACCTGAGCTTCAATCAATGCCCAGAGAAAGATCTGATCTGGGATGAAACTGTCTCCCTTCACACACCAGCGTACCCAGCTTCAGGAGGCCTATGAGACAACAGCAGCAGTCATTCATGTGTAACCTTCCTGACCCTCAGGTAAGAAACAGCCCAGTCATCTCCATCTCCTTCCATCCCTCTAATCACAGATGCTCACATGGTCCTAAGTGACTGGGAGGAAGGCTTGCCTAGGACACTGCCACACAAATCCAGGGCTGCTGGCTTTGCTGGAATAGGAGCAGAAAATCAGTGACCAGACACAGCAACATCACAAAAGTGCAGACACACAGCTTGTTCATGGAGGACTTCCTGGCAACTCTAGCTTCAGAAGGGAAAACTGAGGCACAAACTCTAATTTTATGCATGTTCCCAAATACATGATGTTCCTACTTTATCTATGGTAACCACATATCTAGGATCCAAAATGAGAGCCACGGTCTAACCACAGGCTATTCTACCCAGGTTTATGATGTTATAATATACATCAAGAGGCTTCACCTGTAGTGGTCACTGGTACCACTCCCCACTGATTCTGTACAGTCTGGGTAGTCCATTCTGGAGGGACATGGCTCCTTAGGTCCTGTATCATGAGTTCCAAACCCAGGGACTGAGTCCCTTAGCCAGACTCAAGGCTCTTTCTGCTGGTGCTGCTCCTTCTGTTCCTTCACTGTAGCCCTGTCACTGGGCCTTGGCCTACAATGCTGGGAAGTGCAAACCTGGATCTCAGAACCCTTTCTCCAGACCCATGTAAGGGCCAGATATGACTGCAGTGAACACCTGCAGTGTCCCAATTCTGGCCCTGGGGCACAAACCTAGGTGCAGGTACTTTCCTTATTTCACAGATAAGAAAGAAGCCTGAGCTTCAATGATTTACCCAATGACTGAACCCCAAGACCATGATCCATCTAATACCAGATAAATCAAGCACAGCCTGATATTGTCAAGAGATGGAACACAGAAAGAGTGCACTTACCTTTCTGGCCTGGCTTCAGGCTACAGTCAACAGTGTGTGGCTGAATCTTTCTTCCTCTGATAAGGTTTTTGTGTGAAAGAAGAGCTGAAATTGAGCAGCTAAGAGGGACAAAGTGAGGGCTCTCTGGGCTCCTGGGGTTATGGATAATCTGTTCATTCTTACCTGCTCTCTCCATGGCCAGCAGGATGGAGGGAAGTGTACTCATGGACATGTACTCGTCTTCAGAACCATCTTCATCTAGATAACCCCCATGACTTTCTGCTGCCTAAAAAACTGGACAATGAAGAAAACAAATATCACTGACCACAAGAAGCAAGATGAGGGGTGAAAACATATATTCAAGTCAAGTGGGCAAAAAATGTATTGGTCACACTGTGACTATGGAGCCTGGAAAGACCAGAGAGGAAGGCAAAGCAGTAATGGGAAGAGAGACTGTAGGCTGGCCTCATCCAGGTTTCTTTTTTTAATTTTTTATTTAAATGCTCTTTTATTAAAGAATTAAATGCATAAAATGACAAATAAATATAGGTGTAAAAATTCATTTTTATAAATGTTCATATACTTGACATTATTGTTCAGTTATTTTTCACAAAGAAATGAGTAAAATATGTATAAAATCATGAAAAAAGAATGAAAAAATACAGCAACTGAGAGCGAGAAAGAGAAAAGATAAAATAATAATAACTAAGCCATTGGTGGTTCTAAGTCAGAAGCATGGGGTGAATCACTGTATATATATATATTTTACAACTTTCCTGTAGTTTTGAGATACTTCATAATAAAAAATGGGGGAAGATAACTTTCTAATTTGCTAATTGCTCTTTCTGGAAAAAGCTGACCTTTATTTTTTCTGTAGTGATCTTTTTTTTTTTTTTTTTTCATCCAGGTTTCTTGGGATTGAACATCATATGGGGCAAGTCTGGTGTACAATGCTCCTGGTGACTGGGTTCAACCACCCGAGAGGTCTAATGGGCAGGGATATCCCTGACTGCAGACTGCATGGACTGGATAAGCCTCTAGCATCACCATGTCAGGTCAGCCTCTAGGAACTCATTAGGGGAAGTATCATGTGGGCAGTCCTGGGCCAGGACAATGGGCCTAGGTTCATGGTGTATGCTCAGAAGCTTTCAGTGCAGGTTACTCTGCAGTGGAGGTGAACAGCTCAGCTGTCTGCTCAGCCCTGGGCCCATAGCCAAACACACATCTGACATATTTCCCAGCTGCATTTCACAGTTCTCAGTCCACCAGTCTCATTGCTGATACCTTGGTAGCCATCAGAGCCTTCCACACAGACCTGGGTTTTTGCATTTGAGTGCCTATCCTCTCCTACATGCTTCAGCCCTTGCTTCACTATTCTTCTTCTAGTTCAGACTCTGTGTATGAGCCTGCTGTAGGAAAGACCACCACCCAGCTTTAACTGCTCTGTCCACCAGCTGAGTCAGGGAACTTGTGACCAAGTCTACTTCAAAATATTAACCTCTTCCAGACTAGGGGCTCTGCATTGACCCAGGTGTCTGAACTGATATCAGAGCCCAGGCAGTATCCATTAATGGAGTTACCATCACGGGGATGTGCAGATAGCTCTTGAGGTGTGGCTTTAAACATGTCCAAAGTGTCTGCAGAGCCAGTCAAAACCCACTCACCTGGTAAAAGCTGTCTTCAAGGCTCCTGGACTGAGTGGAGGGACCTGCACTCTCTGTGCCCCTCAGGGAATGCTTGCAGGTCTCAGTGTAGAAAGCTGTAACAGAGAAAATCAGACCCACGTGACACAAGCTCATCCTGCTTGGACATTCCTCATGTCATTCACAGTCACTCTGGGTCTTACTAGTCCTTCAGAGGACACAAGACTTGATCCTCCAGCACAGAGTTCCTTCTGACACATCCTCCCCAGCACAGGTAGTTTGCAAATCCCCCCAAGGCACAGGCATTGCCCTAGTGGCATCAAGACTTCTATCACCTCTCATTCACTTCTCCTTTCACCCTATTGTCCAGTTCAACCAGCATGATCAGCACAGTGGGCAATGTCAACTTGATGACTTTGCAAACCCCACAAGCTACAATGAAAATGCTGGCACTGAATTATATATGTGAGATTTATCTTCTCACCTAGAGAGGAGATCTGGAGGGCAGGAGCATGTTTACAAATGTTTATGTCTTAGTTCATGCCTGGTGGATGACCACAGAGCCCTAAACCAGATGCCAGGACCCTGATCTGAATCTTCTCTGCCTCCAAGGAAGCAGAGTTAGTCTCCTAATTTTGGGCATCACATGAAAGAGAGATGAAGTTATGTCATGTCCAAATTCCATGAGCAGCAGGATGAATAGAAAAGGCTGTGCAGGTTCTCAGGTGGAGTCACAATGAGACAGACAGAGAATGTTCCTGCATCAAGAAGAGGGGCCCACAGAGCTGGCATGCACTCAGGGAAAGCCGGTGACAGTGGAAAGAAGGACCTCAAATGCAATTTCAGACTTCAACCACAAACATGCAAGTGTGCCTTAGAAAATACCCTTAAATTCTTATTATTTTAGCAGTCTGTTAATACCTCTATGTTTGCCTGCAATTTGGACTGAAGTAGGTTTCCTTTGACTTCTGTGGTTTGTTTTATACCAAAAAAAAAAAAAAAATGCTAGGATTTGAGGCACATTTAAGCCTCTGACACACTATACTGTGGTTAACCATGAAGGTTCAAATCCCTCAGTGAGCAGGGACTTCTCCAGGAACCACCTGGGATGTTAAAGGCCTGCATTCCATATGTCTGTGACCATAGGGTGTTCATAGTCTCCCTTGGGCCTGGGTGATGGGGACCAGCATACTGAGGACTCTGTGCTACCACGCTCTCCCCTGACCTTAGCTGGGGTTAACACTGACCTTGGTGATGGTGGCTGCTGTCCACTGCAGAGAAGTCTCTGCACCAGAGCATAGTAACAGAAAAAGATACTGATGTATCCTTCTTCATCACCACAGGGTCTTGTGAAGTGTAGCTTTGTGGATGTGTTTCTACATGACTTGATTTGTGGGGATGGAATGGGGTAACATGGCTTTGTTCCTTGGAGTTGCTGCCACCACAGTGCTTTGGTTTTTATCCATTGTAGATGTCTTGGGAATCTGGATGGCTGAGAGTGGTGTTTTCGTGTGTGCCATGAAGATGTGTGGATTATCACTATCTGTCTCAGAGCCTGTGGAGCTGCCTCTGGTGTGGCTCTTGGAGGCCATGTGCTGGGAGAAGCCACAGCTGTGATGTCCAAACCCTGTGTTTTGTCATTGTAGCTTAGATGGGATACAGAGACCTTGGGTTTGACAATGGAGCCTGCAGACATATGGACCATAATCCTAGGCAAACTTCTGAGTGGCAATGTTTCTTCTTACAAGGAACAAGTTCCTTGCATCTTGAGAGAAGTTAACTTTCCTGAAAGAGAAAGAAGAGAAGGGCAGGGCTGCACCAAGGAAAGAAATGGGTTGTGGAAGTCCCATGAAGTACTGGGGTGGAAATAGCTAGCTGAAGCTTGGAAGCTCTGAAGTCTACCTGGGATCTGCATTTCCCAGCTGCTGTGACCTTCTCTCAACCTGGGATGCAGCTACAAATTCATGAATATAAACATGTTGGATGTAGACTGGGATTGTGGCTCAGTTGTTGAATACTTGCCTAGTATGTATGATTCAGTGAGTTTGATCCTCAGCATCACTTAAAAATAAATAAGCAAATCAAGTAAAGGTACTGTATGTGTCTATGACTTAAAAATTTTAAAAATAAAAAATTCACACTGGAAATTTCTGCTGAACTGGTATCTGGACACTCAATCAGTGTTTGCCTCAGTTGTCACCAACCTATGTGCCTTTGCTCAACTGGGTCAGTCTTCCTTGCACCCCAGAAGTTTTGTGCATTCCCCACACACTGCCTGCTAGATCACTGTGGGTCAGTCTTCCATGCACCCCAGCACGTATCTGCACAACCCTCACACTGCATGATTGCGCACTGCATATTCATCTTCTCTGCATCCAAGCAATTTTCACCAGCCCTCATACTGCCTGCTTGGTCAGTTATGTTCATCTTCCTTGCATCCTAATTGATTTGCCTAAGCCCCTCTCACTTCCTGCTTCTCACTGTGGGTCAGTATCTCCTGCACCCCAGCAGGTGTATACAAGCCTCACACACTGTTGCTTGCTCACTCTGGATCACTCTTCCCTGTACTCAGGTTGCCCTATTCCACTCACACTGCCTCACTTTGGGTCAGTCATTTCTGCACTGAAGCAGGTTTAGACAGGCCCCTACATTGCTTGCTTGCTCTCTCTTTCAGGCCTTATAGAGGACTCACATTGGAAAGCAAATATTGAGAGGATGAAAGCAGACTGGAATGGTGTCAGAGATCAGCCAGCAAGCTCTGTCACCTCTAAGGGTTCACATGAACCAGCTCATGGGCTAGGATTCTGTTACCTAGGTGGAGATAACTGCACCAAGCCACAGATCTATTTTATACCATGTGTTACAGGATATCTATTGAGAGGCACTCAGAGCCAGAAATACCTCTCTGTAAAGTAGAAAAGTCTGTAGCAAAGTTTCCTATTTGGGAGGTCTATTCAGGCTAGAAAAGGGATTAATCAAATTTTTTTTTGAAGTAAGTCAAGTGGTAAAGAGGAACAAAGAGGCAGAGCTGTGTCAGACTCCAGAGTCTCCAGTGTCCTGCTTCACAAGAGTTTTTGTTCTGTGTTGGTGTTCTGGGTAATTGGAGGGTTAGGTTCTGATTTTTCATCCTTTCTGTTAGGATTCTTTATAGGATTTTATTTGGGGGAAAGAGTCAATATTCACAGTTGCAACTCTCAGGTTTGAGGCCTCAGGGGTCTTGATGCATTTGAAGAGATCAAATGATGCATACCAAGGGGACAGTTATTTCTAGAGGGCCATGACACCTCGGGCCAACCCATGGGGACAAGTGCCTCATGGAAGCTCCTCAGTTCCCAGGAGTTCAAATTAAGAAGAAGCAACTAGTGGGCTAGAAGGAAGACAGGCAGGAGAGCAGGTCAATTCTGCTTTCTGTCAACATGAACCCTGTTGTTTGGGAATTCTATTTCCATTCCCAGGTTTCACAGGCCTCCCTAGATATGTGCATTCCAGCTGTCCAGGCATCAGATTAACAGATTTGGGTGGTTATGTTGGTAAATTTTATGATGTGTTCTTCACAGACTACTTTCTATAACAAAGTAAATGGCATTCCAAAGGAGGAAAAAAAAGAAGAATCAAAATAAAGTCAATTTTCCATCAGAAACATTTGGGTTAAGGAGGCTACAGAATGGCACACTTTACATACAGAAAGAGTGCTGTAGTTTTGAAATTTAAAGCCACTAAAGTCTCTCTCAAAATGAAGATCCCAAAGCTGGGCATGGTATCCATACTTGTAATCCCAATGATTCAGAAGGCTTAGACTAGAGGATTTCAAGCTCAATGCCAGCCTCAACACCATAGTGAGATAGTCTCAAAATTTGAAAAAGAATGGTTGTCTTATGTGCTTGCATGATTACATGACTGATATAATTCTACATCTCAGTAGAATGAGAAATATTTCTCCATATATGTATAATATGTTAAAATACATTCTTCTCTCATAAGAAAAAATAAAAGTCATTTAAAAAAGAAGGATTTGGGGTACAACTTTGTGTTAAGCCCACTTGTGATCAATCCCCAGTACTAAAGCAATGAAGGTGACATGAACATACCTGAGTTAAATGGGCAATGTGTCACAGGGTCTCACCTGACAGAAGAAGGTAAAGAAGCCAATGAGAAAGGAAACCAGGAGAAGCCTCA
This sequence comes from Sciurus niger, assembly GCA_020740815.1. Lineage (NCBI taxonomy): Eukaryota > Metazoa > Chordata > Mammalia > Rodentia > Sciuridae > Sciurus > Sciurus niger. The sequence continues at coordinate 92,118 of JAHUXG010010381.1, read as the reverse complement.
ATAGACACCTGTTAACTTTTCCTTTTCATACATGTTTTAATCCATTAAGTCCCTGATTTTAAATCTTGTATCTCAATGAAAGTGATGCAGGTGGTTTACAGACAGACTCTGGATATTTATAGCACATATGTATATTTTTCAGAAATACATGAAAATATATATGTATATTTTCAAATTCTCCAACCATTCTCCTCTTAATTTTATCAAAAGAAGAAAACTCTAATAATGCAGAATTTATCTGAAAGTGACCTTAAATTGTGTATATGTTGACCATTTGTTTAAGGGTCCTGTATGCTGAAAATGGGTCATAGGTTTTGCTTGTCCTGGGGGAGCCAGTCTCTCTCAGTCTTGTAGCATGCACACTGCTGGGATCAACATTTATTTCTGGTCCCCTGCTTCTGCCTGAAGAACACTCTGCCCAGGCTATAAAGGCAGATATCCAGGAAACTGTCCTCCTCTTCTTTCTCCTGAGAATATCTTTGTTTTCAAATTCATGAAGGGTCGTCTCATAGAACAGAACACTCAAGGTTTCTCCACCTTTCCATTACTTTTGAGAGGATTTTTCTTTCTCATATGGACTGTTATTGAACAGGGCTTTAGCGTCAGTATCTGGAAACTCCAGTGCTCTTTTGTTTTCAGGTTTGTCCCTTCCTTTAAGAACTTTTTTCATTTTGCTGGTTCTCTGTATATTGAGAAAGTCTGAATTCTCTCTGAATGATATAACTGGCATGTCATGTAGACTCTGTATTGTTACAATCTTTTGGAGAATGCACACTTTTTGTTTTCTTCAGGAAACCATCCTGCCCTATCTACCCTGTGTGTGACAGTTAATCTGTGTCACAGACTTTCCTTTGTGACTTTGTTACTAACCCCAGTGGTTCTTCAGGTCACAAAGAGCTGACTCAGAGAAAAGCACAACCATATCAATACCAAGACTCTGCAGGCTCACGTTTGAGTGTAAGAGAGGCAGCACCAGGATACAGGCACCAGGGCAGCTCAAAAAGGAACATCCGTGGTGCAGGCAGGGATTTGATTCATGTTGTCCCTATAAACATAGGTGGGTTGTGGTCACCCTGCACTCTTTATGGGTCTCCCTCTGTGACACATGGCTTACTATCTGAAATCTCCACCCCAGAATGTTACATTTTACTCATAAAGTAGAATTGAATATATTTAGTGACTCTCCTGCACATGTGCCTGGAATTTGCCCCTGCCATCAGGGAAGTATCCTCCTTGGGTTCTGGAGGAGGATGTATTGCTGCCCTGCCTCAGAGAGTTTGGTTTTTGTGATCTTGCTTTTTCTGTCTCTGGCTTCCTGGTAACTCAATTGAAGAAATATATTACAAAGATGAACTAGCTTCCCAACCACCTGTATCCTGGTTGGTTTTTTGAACTTTATAGCCTTGAAGTCTCTCTTTCTAACTCCTAGCTTACTGGTTTATCTGTAAATTCTGTAAGACTGAGAGCTTAGACCCAGCAATGCTGCCCAGAAGTGGTAGCTGTAGGTCCTCTGTCACACTCTCCCTCAGGCATAACCTGTTCAAAAGTCTATCATTCACCTATCATGTGTTCTGGGTTCTATCTTCCCAGAGTAGTAGCAGTAACTTAAAACCCATAATACTAGGCAGAATTTTCAATTTCCCTGAGAGATCATAGAATTAGCTAGAGGGGAGGCCATGCCAGTATTTCCAGTTACTGAAGGGGCTGGAGGAGGAAGATCTCAAGTTCAATACCAACCTCAGCAACTTAATGAGACTTTCTCTCTTACTAAAACAAAAAAGGGCTTGGGGTAAGACTCAGCAGTAAAGAGCTTGCACAGCATAAACAAGACCTTGGGATTGATCACTAATGTCTTAGAAAATCTAACTAGGGTAATCCAGGAAGAAGGTGAAATCCAGCTGGAAAGACTAACATAGGTTTTCAGAGGAAGATGACACAGAGTTACTGCCCACTCCAGCAGGGTCACAGGCACATCTCATGAGCAGTGTCTAAGAAGTGAGGTGGTACAGTACCAACATTGTATTGGGCCTCTGTGCCAGGTGTGATCTGCAGCAAGCTGAACAGGGGTGTCTACAGGTCTCCAGGCAGGTGGGATCTCAGGAGCCCCAGCTGCCTGTGTCAAAAGGAACATCCCAAAATAGCCTGATATGCATCACATGCACATTAGTTTTGTGTCACAAATTTTAAGAACCTTGTATAGAAATGTGATTTTATGACCTGGTACTCTCCAGTCCTTGGCAAATAGTGGGAGGGTCTATAGGTTGAATAGTACAGCAGGAAACAGGACTGATCTCTCACAGACCCCTGGATGTTCCTTGAAAGCATTGCATTAGCTGTTCCCATTCTCAAGAAGAGTCTACAGGAGGTGGAGGAGTTAACAAAATGAACAAGATGGCAGATAGTGGCAAAACCTGAATCTGGACCAGAATCCTCACTGATGCACTGCAGAGAACTGGGGAGCTTCCTTCTTTCAGTCCTGCAGTTGCATAGCCCACGGTCCCTGACTTGCTGGCCTTCTCCTCCTGGACTCAGGTCCTTTCCCTGTGGAGGTTGAGTTGTGAATCTTGGAATGAAGGTGCCAGTCTGTTCCAGCAATTCAGGCATCCTTGAGAGAAATTTCTGAGCCAAAATCATTGGTGTGTCCTTTCAATCCAGTTACTCAAGGGACTGAGACAAAAGACAGCAAATCCCTGGCCAACCTTGGCCACAGTGAACCCATGTCTCACAAGAAATTAGTAAAATGAGATAAACTGGGAGCTGTAGTCCCAGATGTGAAAGGCAGAATCCCCAAACTGAAGCCATGTTGCAACAAAGCCTGTCCCAACCTGGCCACTGCTGTCTATAAAGTGAGACCAAGGACCAGGGTTTGACTGACTATGAAGATTTTGTCTGAAAACATTCCACACACATCATGAAGTGATCCACCTCAATTTATCTTAATCTTTGTAACACAAATTAGATATTTCTATATTAAGGAGCATTTCTGGTAAGGAGTATGACTTGTGATCTGCTGGCCCTGGGAGCAAAGCAGAACCAGCTAGGGCATAGCCAAGCAACTCCATGTTTTGATGGTCAAACAATGGGAATAAAAGCAATATAAGTGTGTGCAGGCTAAGGTACAGTACTGTGAGAGGCAGGTGAGTCTGGAAAACAGATGCCTGCTCCAGGCTGAGTCCCTGCTCCAGAGGGTCAATTAAGATGGGACAAGCCCCATGTGACACTGGGTGCTTCAAGTGTGGCTAGTCAATTAGGCTCTGAATTTTATTTTATTTTATGGTATATTACGTCATTTTATGTTATGTAATTTTATTTTCTGATAACAAGGATTGTGCTCAGGGGTGCTCAAACATAGAGTTACATTCTCAGGCCTTTTTCTATGTTTTATCTTGAGACATTGTCTCACTAAGTTGCTTAAGGTCTTCCTAATTCATTGAGGCTGGCTTCAACTCCCAACTTTATACCATAGCCTCCAAACCCTATGGGAAGACAGACATGTGCCATGGTAGTACCTGTAGAGACCCTGGATTTTAAATTTCATTTAATTTTAATCAATTCCAACTTAAATAGCACATGTGGATAGCAGTCAGCCCAAGGAATGGTACAACTCTGAAGCAGAAGCAAGGCCATAGCACAAGGCCAGTCAGTCAGGTTTTGTTTCCAGATCTGAAACTTGAGACCCTGAGGCCTGTTTGCAATTATTGACAATGGGAAGTTTCTCTGGAGCCCAATAAGCACTTGCTACTGCCAAGGAACTGTTAGGGTTATATTACATCACCTTCTGTAGTGTGTGTACCTGAAGAAAGGTCCTCATTCCCTTCTTTACAATGGTAAAGCAGGGAAAGAGGAGCCCCTGGTCTGGCGTCATCACAGAACCATGCTAATCGCATCTTTCTTTCCCCTGATCTGGTGTGGTCACAATACCATGCTTATCCCATTTTAGACCTCTGAAGAAGGGGCACAGGACACCCTGGTCCAGTGTGGTCATGGAGCCATGCTAGTCCCATCATATATCTCTAAAGCAGGGGCACAGAAGTCCCTAGCATGATGTGATTACTGGACCAGGCTTCTCTCAAATTACATCTCTAAGCAGGGGCACAGGAGTCACTGGCCCTCTGTGGTCAATGGGCTGCATTCATCCCTATCTTGCACACTCTGCTCCATGACTCATGCACTGGTCAAGTGGAGATACTGGTGGATGCATTGTGGCAGTGCTCTGGTGAACCAGGTGTCCTGTGATTATTCCTCTAAAGAGGGGTTGTAGGTGAGTTGTGCAGGCTGACTCTTGTGTGACAGGGTAGATCATCTTTGTTCTTCAAGGTTCTGCTGATGTGTGCAGCTCAGCTCAGCTCTGTATGACCAGGGATCCTGACTGGCTAAGGAAATATTTTTCAGGGGTGTGAGGACAAAAAGTAAGGACATGTGGGAAAGTGTCCCCATCCTGAAGTGGGTCATCAAATGAAGGACAGATATTTAACATCATTGTGAGACCCAGCAGCACCTTCCCATCTTGCTCATCACTGCTATCTCTTTGACCTCCATGAAAACAGGGTGGGTCTCTGGTATTCCAGCTTTTACTAATCTGGAGTAGTCTGAGGGAGTGTGACTTATGTGGTGTGTGGTCAGATCTTGAGCAGGGAGGACCCCAATCCTGATGCCAGCTTTGCTGAATCAGCCCCAACAGCCAGACCAAACTATGTAATATGTGCCCTGCTGTGTATGTGACCAGGATTCCTCCTGCCTGCCCCAGAAATAACCCAGGGACAGGAAAGCACCTTAAAAAACAATCTGAGAAAAAAAAACTCCATATGTGATACTGTCAGGGGCGGGCTCTGCGGGCCCCAGAGCCGCACCGTGGCCTGATCTCTAAGATGGTGCCTGGCAGCTTGCCAAGCATAGCTGCACTTGTAAACAAGTTTTAGGAAGTAACTCTGATTAGCTGCTGTATGTGAGGCGATCCTGGTATCTGCCTGGAGATTGTTCCTTGATAGGCTGACTTTCCTGGTAGTCTACTCTCTGATAGGCTGATGTTCTCAATATAAGTCGGAGACTTGTGGAATAAAGTGGCTTTTTGGTTCCTGTGATCAAGAGCGTACGTGTTGTGATTGTCCCCATGGGCGGTGGGCGATCATAAGTGGTGCCGAAACCCAGGAATGAAAACTTTACAAGGATAAATAAGAAAACAAGGTAAGATATTCTAAAATTTTAACAAGTTAAACCGGTTATAAAAACGTCAAAAATAAACAAGTGAAAGGCAGCCTTGACATTTGTGGTATGTGTCTATCCGGACTAAGCGAAAGGCAGTCCACATTAAAGGTATTAAAGTAAAAGTAGCACGCGAAAGGTGGCTACACCCTGGACTAAGTGAAAGGCGGTCCACATTAAAGGTATTAAAGTGAAAGTAGCACGCGAAAGGCGGCTACGCCCTGGACTAAGTGAAAGGCGGTCCACATTAAAGGTATTAAAGTGAAAGTAGCATGCGAAAGGCGGCTACACCTTGGACTAATCAAAAAGCGGTCCACAAAGGAAAGTAAAACAGTGGACTAAGTGGAAAGCAGTCCAAAAACAGTGAACTAAACAAAAGGCGGTTCAAGGACTAGATAAGCATGCGGAACGTGGCTTACATTGTATAAGATGGGGTCTGAAACATCAAAAGTTCGTATGCAACAACCCTTACGGGAACTGCTTAAGGCCAATGGTACACCTTTAAAAAGCAAAACTGCTAGAACATTCTTAGATACAATAGAGAAGGTTGCTCCTTGGTTTTTAGATGAAGGATTGTTAAATATTCCACAGTGGGAACATCTTGGAGAGGATCTTCATAAGGCAGATCAACAAGATCCACTGCCTGTTGGAACTATGGCTATATGGTCTTTAGTGAGAGGGTGTCTAGACACAAATAAGGACAAATTTGTTGAGCCCTTTACAGAGGGAAGTCAAGTTTTAGAGGAGATAAAAGAGGAACGCTCATGCCGTTCACAAAAAACACAAGAATCGGGAAGTAACTCTGAAGGGGAACTATCAGGAGAGTAACTAGCTCAACATGTTCAAAAATGGATGCTCAAGGAGGAACGCTCTCTGACACCTACTGCGCCTCCTGAGCCTCCTCCTCCTCCGCTACCTTATGAAAAAATGCGGAGGGAGTGGAGTCATTTGGGATCAGCAGCATATCCTGTTTTTGAAGATCCTCAAAATCAAAGATATCATCAGGTGTTAGATTTTAAACTTGTTAAACAGTTAAAAGAGGTGGTCAGTACATATGGTCCACAGGCTGCTTTTATGATCACCCTGGTAGAAACCATATCCAGTTTAAATTTGACACCACAGGACTGGATTAATTTGACAAGAGCCACTCTTTCTGGTGGGCAATATCTTATGTGGAAGACGTCTTGGCAAGAGATATCTTCAGATACTGCCAGGCATAATGCAGCTGCAGGCAATCCTCAATGGAACTTAGACATGCTCATGGGCACAGGTCCTTATGATAATTTACAAGCTCAAATACAGTATCATCCAGGAGCCTATGCACAAGTGGCTACCACTGCTACTAGGGCGTGGAAGACATTACAAGGCACTGGTGACTTGCAGGGTCAATTGTCTAAAGTCACTCAAGGCAGCAATGAACCTTATGCAGATTTTGTGGATAGATTGAATCAAACAGCCTCTTGCATCTTTGGAGATGCAGATCAAGTTATGCCTCTTATAAAACAATTGGCGTATGAACAAGCCAACAAATAGTGCAAAGAGGCTATAAGGCCATGGAAAAGTAAAGATCTTTCAACATACCTAAAGGTGTGCAGGGATATTAATGATGCTACTGGTCAGGGAAATATGTTTGCCGCTGCCATAGAAAGACAAAGTCAAGTACTAGCGGCAGCCATTTCTCAGGCCCAGTCTAATCCACCCCGTCCTCATAAGAGAAGCAAAGGATCAATGGGTTCTTTCTTTGCCTGTGGCCAAATGGGACACATGCGAGCAAATTGTAATAAAGTTCCACAACCTAACACGGGACCTGGCTTATGTCCCCATTGTAAAAAGGGCAATCATTGGAGTAGTGTCTGTCAATCTATGAGAGACAAAGAGGAAAATTTCTTAGGCCCTAATCCTCGACTTCAAAAAAACGGGAGACCGGGCCCACCCCCGGGGCCCACAACAAATATACGGGGTCATTCAGCAGGTGCCTCGACAATGGTATCCCCCAACAGAGAATGGGAGGTGCGCAGAGCAACAACAGGAAGCGCAGGATTGGACATCCGTGCCACCACCAGATTGGTCTTAACCCCAGAGATGGGAGTACAAACAGTAGATTCAGACTGGGATGGGATCATACCAAAAGATAGTGTAGGGTTATTATTAGGCAGAAGCTCCACCACTCTAAAGGGGTTAATAGTACATCCTGGAGTAATAGACTCTGACTGTGAGGCAAGGTAAAAATCTTAGTGTCTTCCCCAAAAGGTGTTACGGTTATCTCTCCAGGTGATCGTATTGCTCAAATGCTCATTTTACCTAGTCAGCATTCTCTCTGGCCTAGTGAAGGTATAATAAGAGATAAACAAGGATTTGGATCCACTGGGGACCCTATGGCCTGCCTTACCCTGGGTTTAGGTGAAAGACCACTCTTAAAATTTAAGGCAGGTGGGGTTCAAATGTTAGGACTTTTAGATACAGGGGCTGATAAAAGTATCATCAGTACTCTTGATTGGCCCAAACACTGGCCACTTGTTACTGCAAATCAGACTCTTAGGGGACTGGGAATAGCTCACAGTCCCTCTCAAAGTGCATCTACTCTGCCTTGGAAAGATGAGGAAGAACATTCTGGAGTTTTCCAACCATATGTGTGTAACTTGCCTATTTCCCTATGGGGTAGAGATGTTTTACAACAAATGGACATGAAACTTACTACTGATCTAATCTATCAAGGAACTCCAGTAAAAGATATGTTACAAAAAATGGGGTATAAAGAAAACAAAGGTTTAGGAAAACTACAAGGTATGGTCCAACCTGTCCCTCTACCTGCTCCAAAAAATGATACTTCAGGATTGGGTTTTTCCTAGGAGCCACTGTAGATAACACCATCCCATTAGTATGGAAAGATGATAAGCCTTGTTGGGTACCACAGTGGCCCCTCACTAAGGAAAAACTAGAGGCTGCTCATGAATTAGTACGGGAGCAACTTGATGCGGGTCACCTGCAACCCTCTACCTCTCCCTGGAATACTCCAATATTTGTCATTAAGAAAAAATCAGGAAAATGGAGGTTATTACATGATCTTCAGGCCATTAATAATCAAATGTATCCTATGGGACCTATCCAATGTGGATTACTATTAATCTCAGCTTTACCTAAACACTGGCCCACCATTATATTAGACTTAAAGGACTGTTTTTTCTCCATTCCCCTCCATAAAAAGGATTGTTGGAGATTTGCTTTCACTCTGCCTGCCATAAATCATTCCCAACCCAATCAAAGATATGAATGGATGGTGTTGCCTCAGGGCATGGCCAATAGCCCTACAATGTGCCAAATATATGTAGATAAAGTTTTAAAAACCACTTGAAATAACTTTTGGGAATTGCTTATCTATCATTATATGGATGACATATTAATATGTCATAAAGATAGAGACATTCTAACACAGGCATTACAGTTCATGACTGAAAAATTAAGATTTTGGGGATTAACCATAGCACCAGAAAAATTACAAACAGGAGAACTACAACATTATCTAGGAACAAAACTGTCTGCTACTACAGTCCAACCTTTAAAGCTTACTATCAGAACAGACCAATTAAAAATCCTAAATGATTATCAAAAATTATTAGGAGATGTCAATTGGATCAGACCTCATTTAAAATTATCTACAGGAGAGTTAAAGCCTTTATTTGACATCCTTAAAGGTGACCCTGATTTAAATTCTAGTAGAAGTCTAACCCCTGAAGCAAAAAGGGCTATACAATTGGTTCAAGAACGGTTACAATCTTGTCAGATAGTTCGCTGTGATCCGTCACAGCCATTAATGTTGATTATCCTTCCTGAGAGTCATAGCCCCTCGGGTGTTTTATGGCAAGGTGGTCCACTACAAAGCATTTATCTCTCTAGTTCTCCTACAAAAATGTTACAGTCCTATCCTACCACTATGGCTCAGCTAGTACTCAAAGGCATAGAAACATGTATCACCACCTTTGGTGTACAACCAACAACCATTATTACCCCATATACTGCCAATCAACTATCATGGCTAATAAATAATGATTCAGATTGGACTGTACTCCACTGTACCACTACTGCAACTTTTGATAATCATTACCCCAAACATCCTTGGATCCAATTCTGTAAAAATACTCCCATCATTTTCCCTAAAGTCACTAGATCTAATCCTATAAAAAATTGTACAACTGTTTTTACTGATGGATCTAAAAATGGAGTTGGGGCTGTTCTCATCAATGACAAAGTCTATACTCTCATTATTCAACCACACTCCACTCAAGTTACCGAATTGGCTGCAGTAACTATGGCTTTCAAATTATTAAATAATGTGCCTTTTAACCTGTTAACGGACAGCCATTATATTGTCAACTCTTTATCTGTTTTGGAAACAGTACCTTATATCTCTCCACATTCTACTATTGCTCCTTATTTTTCTAGTCTACAAAAACTAATCCTTCAACGTTGTGAACCTTTCTATGTGGGACATATCAGGGCCCACACTAATTTGCCAGGACCCTTATCTAAAGGAAATACTATTGTAGATTTGGCTACTAGATCTTCCTTTGTGTTTTCTGTGGAAGAACAATCAAAACTTTTCCATGACAAATTTTATGTTAATTCTACTACCTTAGTAAGAAAATTTCAAATCCCAAAACACCTTGCTCGATAGATAGTCAAAAACTGTCAACACTGTGCACCCCTTATCCCGGTACAGTCAATTGGAGTTAATCCCCGAGGTCTTTTGCCAAATCATATATGGCAAATGGATGTAACTCATATATTAGAATTTGGTAATCTCAGATATGTACGTGTGTCTACTGATACCAGTTCAGGAGTTATTATGGCTTCTGCATTATCTGGAGAAAAGGTTTCCAATGTCATTCAACATTTTTTACAAGCCTTTGCCTGTTGGGGCATTCCAAAAATCATTAAGACAGACAATGGACCTGCCTATACATCTAAAACTTTCAAACAGTTTGCAGACACATTCAATATACAATTAATTACCGGAATTCCTTATAATCCACAAGGTCCTTTTGTAGAAAGAACACACCTTACCCTAAAAAATTGTTTAATAAAACAAAAAGGGGGAATAGGGGTCTCCTTTATATCCCCCAAAGATAAATTAAATCTAGCTCTTTTTATTCTAAATTTTTTAACTCTTGACAATGATGGGCGCTCAGCTGCCGACCATCACACCTCGACCAGCCCTGCTCCACAGCATTGGGTGCAATGGAAGGATGTGTTAACTGGAGCATGGAAAGGTCCGGATCCCGTCTTACGTTGGGTCCGAGGATCTGTTTGTGTCTTTCCACAGGATCAACAAACTCCAGTCTGGATTCCTGAGAGACTGACCAGAACAATACGACATGAGAGTGATCCTACTCCTCCTCATGATTGTGAGCCTTCCAACAACAACAAGGACACAACTGGACAGCCAGACTCGGAACTTATGGGCAATAGTTAGAGCTTGGCCATATCCTTTGCCTTTAACTAATACCTCCTCCTTACTCCCTCCCATATTTAGCACTAATGCTTCTATGGGATTGCCTATACCAGCTTCTCCTGTTCAACAAGGGTTCTTCTTCACTCCCAATTTTAATGATAATTTTACAAATAATGATGTTCATTTAGGCATGAGACATGTCAATCCTTCTGACAGCTGGCTACTCTTCACTTTGACCTCAGGATATACTAACTTGCAACCTTTCTTTGCTCCCTTAGGAGGACCAGAAATATTATGTTTCCACCTATGCCAGTTTGTGTTTTTCCCCCTTTTATGTTTCTGCTAACAAACAAAAAAGATGTTTCTCTCAATTGTACTGTAGTTTTGTGCTATCTCTCTCAATGTTGGAATGCTTCCAGGTTCTCATGGGCAGTCTTAATGCATATTCCTACCTTCCTACCAGTCCCAGTCTTTGTTACAGATACAGAACTGCCAGTGCTATTATCAAGAAACAGAAGAGAATTTGGAATCACAGCGGCTATTGTCACTGCAATAGTGGTTTCTGCAACAGCAGCACTAGCAACTGCCATACCTACAGCAACAGCAGTCAATCACTTGGCCGAAAATACAGCTGCAGTCTTACAGACTATAGAGACCCTAAACCAACATCTAACAGCAGGCATACTCTTTGTAAATCAAAGAGTGGACTTACTACAAGAACAAGTGGATATCTTGCAAGAACTTTTGGGACTGGAATGTGTTTATCTTTTAAGAGCAGTGTGTGTCACCCCTATTGCTTATAATAACCTTAGCTCTGTGGTTATGTTATCTAAAAATTTCTCTGTCTACCTTACTGGCAATTGGTCATCTACGTTTGATAATTTAACCAGTCAGCTACGAGCTGAAATACTCAGTCAATGCCATCAGGGTTCAAGATGCATTGGTATCCAAAATATTCTCTTTGTTATCTAAAACCCTGGGATTGACAAAACAGTGGACTGGAACAGTAGCTGTTCTGATTATTATCTGCTTAGGGACAGCCTATGTTATACACAGACAAATCAGAGCTTGCCAAGATGCCCAATGTCATTGATGGGCTATAGTACAGACTTTGACAGCCATTGAGACAGGCACATCCCCCCAAGTATGGCTAAGCATGCTGGACCAGTAGTCAAAGACGGGTAAGATCCGTGGAAATGCATACCAACCTAAGACAGGGTTCTGATCCCTGGAGGTCAGAATTCAAATGACGGGTAAGGATGTAATTTGCCATGGACAACCTAATACAGGCATGGTCCCAAGTCATCTTTTTTTTATTTAAAGAATAAGGGGGAGATGTCAGGGGCAGGCTCTGAGGGCCCCAGAGCCGCACCATGGCCTGATCTCTAAGATGGCGCCTGGCAGCTTGCCAAACATAGCTGTGCTCGTAAACAAGTTTTAGGAAGTAACTCTGATTGGCTGTTGTACGTGAGGGGTTCCTGGTATCTGCCTGGAGACTGTTCCTTGATAGGCTGACTTTCCTGGTAGTCTACTCTGATAGGCTGATGTTCTCAATATAAGTCGGAGACTTGTGGAATAAAGTGGCTTTTTGGTTCCTGTGATCAAGAGCGTACGTGTTGTGACTGTCCCTGCGGGTGGTGGGTGATCATGATACAAATCTTCATATTTCTTCTGGAAATCGTTTCCCCTTTGTGAGCATCTTCCCCCGATCCCTTTAGGAAAGAGTGGTCAGGAAGTTTTTTCACGCCACCTGAATTCAATATTCAAACATTGTCTTACCAGTCTTCTATTGATCCTGTAGGCTTTATCCTGGGTATTTTTGTGTGGATTATGTAGAGAACTGGAAGCTTTCAAAGGAAATAAATATCCAGATTTTGCCAGAAGGCTTACAAAGAGATCTGGGTGTGGAGGCACATGTTCTTTTCTCAGTTCTCAGGTGGGAGGAGGCCTGAGCCCATATACTCAGGTCAACCTGCATTACACCTGGAGAACACACTACAAAAGCAGAAAAGACAAAAACAGAAAAAATCTCCATCTGCCAAAAATCTATTTTCAACTGAACAAGTCACAAGTATTGTAATGGTTCCCAATGCATTCCGTGAAAATGAAAAATAGCATGTTGTGTCTACTGCGAGCCCTGCAGATTTTTTCCCATGGGACTGAGAGATGCAGGGTCTCCCCTTCCAATGAACCTTCTTTCAGGAATAACAACAGTAGCACCCAAAATCTCCAAGATGCTCCAAAGAAGCACTGGGTGAAAGAAGAAAGCACTTGATCCAGTTAATGGAAGAAATTATAAACTTTGACAAAGATTTGCATCACATCATCTGGCAAGTGATGTGGATTTAGGCATGTTCACCACAGGACATGGGGCCATATGGATCAGTGACAAGTGAGCCAGGGCCAAGGCAGGACCTGGTGGAAGAGGTCAGGGTAGCTTCCTGTCCAAAGGGTCATAGGAGTGGAAAAAGAAGCCAGGCATCACAACACAAAATCAGACCTGACTGTGAAAGTATTCTGCTGTCACCACCTGTGATACCTGAAGTCAGTTCTGTTTATATCTAAGGGTTGTTGTGACTTATTACTAGGATTTATACTATGTCTCTGCTTTCAGGGCAGAAGCTCAAAGCAGAGCAGCTGTCACATCCTTCTGTGGCTGTGGAGGACTTGTGTAAGGACAGACATCTCCTCACTGATGACAGTGGTGGAATGTGAGCCAAGTTGTTGGAAGACTCTTGAAAGGCCTGGCAATGGAAAGTGTTTCCTTGAAGGAGTTTTAGGCAATGAAAGCTGAGTGCCTGTGCAAACACAGCCATGTTCAACAGAAAGTTCTTCCTTTCTGCAAAGTTTCAGTGTTATTCAGGAAAGAAGTACTGTTTCTTTACTACAAAAACAGAAACTCTTTGAGAGTCATTACTGCAAAAGGCTCTTTCATGAGCACTTGCCAAATGCTGAACCTTTGTTCCCTAATAGCTCCCAGCTCAGTTGGGCACCCTCACTGATGACTAATTTCTGACTCTTTTTTTAAATATATATTTTCTCAGTTGTCAATAGACCTTAGTTTAATTTAAATTGTTTATATGTAGTGCCAAGGTAGAACCAGGGCATCACACATACCAGGCCAGTGCTACACCACTGAACCAGCCCCTACACTCTGACTCTCATGTGGAGGGTTTTGTAATCACTTTGTTCTTTTTATAAAATCTACTAACTTAAAACACACTGGATTCTTCACTGAGAAGGAAGGCAAGCCTCTTCCCCTCTTCAAAAAGATCTGATAGAACTGAAACTCTCACATGCAACTAATGTCCTCCATCTAGAAATGGAAACTCCAAACAGCTAAGAGAACATCCCTCATGAGCAAGATGTCAAGGTCCCAAGGGAACATACTATTTATGAGACAATGAAACTGACCAACTCCTTGATTTTCCAATAACAATCTTCCTTGTCATTCAAATCATCCTCTTGCTTAGACCTTGGTGTCTAAGCCAGTGTACCTGGCCTAGTGACAGGCTCCCCAAGAATGCCTGATTGATGCCTGTCTATACACCATGCTGTCCCCACATCAATTGATCCTGGCATCATTTACTCAGATCTGCAGCATCCCCAGCTACAACAGGGTGGAAGACATGCAAGGAGGACCAAGGAGCTTCCCACCAGAGAGAGTGAACAAGGCAAGATAAAACTCCCTTTGAAAAGCTGAGATACTCTTCACAAATGTGAGAGGAAATGGGCCCATTATCCTCCCACAAAGAGAAAAATCAGAGTTCCACAGCAGCACTTCACTCCAAGCCCAACTGGTCACACACATTCAAGGACCTGGTGTAACATCAAAACAAAGTGCCCTCTGTTCAAAAGTTACAGAACCTCAGGACCACAGTAACAAGGACTGGAATGAACACAGCCCTTCTGGGCCTGTTTGACAGCCCAGGGCACAGCTGCACAGCTGTTCTCAATTCCAGGGGACCTGAACCTGGTTGTTCCCCCAAAACCCTAGGAATTTATTTTTTTTTTAAAAATTGAGAAATTATTTGTATGCTGTAAATGCCAACATTTCAAAATGCAAATTTCTATTGGTTTTAGTACATTCACACAGTTGTACTAATGTCCTCATGGATTCCAGACTGTCTGACTACACCGAATAGAATCTTGCAATCAGAACCCAAAAGCAGGGTGAGATCTAAAAGTTTAATTTCATTTTGTTACATGTGGCTTTCCATTTTTCCCAGCACTATTGTTGAATAGGCAGTTTTACTCTAGTTAATGTTTCTGGTGCCTTTGTCTAGTATGTGATAACTGTATTTATGTGGGTATGTCTCTGTGTATTCTATGTGTACCACTGGTCTAAGTGTCTGTTTTGGTGCAAATACCAGGCTGTTTTTATTACTATAGCTCTGTAGAAGAGTTTGAGGTCTGGTGTTCTGATGCCTCCTGTTTCACTTTTCTTGCTAAGGATTGCTTTGGCTAATCAGGGTTTCTTATTTTTTAAAAAATGAATATAAACCTTTATCTCTCACTCTGCACAACACAAAAAACAGCTCAATGTAGATTATAAACTTATACATTAGAACAGAGACCTTGAACCTACTAGAAGAAAAAGTAGGCCCAAATCTTCACCATGCTGGTCTAGGATCCGACTTCCTTAATAAGACCCCTAAAATGCAAGAAGTTAAATCAATAATCAATTAATGAGATGGACTCAAAATAAAAAGCTTTTTTTCAGCAAAAGAAACAATCATAATATAAACAGAATCTACAACCTGGGAGAAAATCTTTACCACATACACCGCAGATAAAGCATTACTCTCTAGGATAAATCAATCAGTAAATATATGAAAAAATAAAGGAATGCAAATCAAAACTACTCCAAGATTTTACCTCATTCCAATTCAAATGGCAATTATCCAGAACACAAGTTACAATAAATGTTGGTGAGGATAAGGGAAAATGTACACTCATACAATGCTGGTGGGAATGCAAATTGGTGCAACCATTATTGAAAGCAGTATGGAGATTCCTCAGAAAACTTGGAATGGAACCACAATGTGATCCAGCTACCCCACTTCTCTTTTTATACCCAAATGATTTAAAATCAGCATACTACACAGATGCAGCCACATCAGTGTTTATAGCAGCTCAACTCACAATAGTTTAAATATGGAACCTAACTAGGTGCCCTTCAACAGATGAATAGAAAAAGAAAATGTGAAATACATAGCACACACACAATGGGGTATTATTCAGTTTTAAAGAAGAATGAAATTATGGCATTTGCCAATAAAAGGATGGAGTTAGGGAATATCATGCAAAACAAAATAAGCCAAACCCAAAAAAGCAAAGCCTGAATATCTTACCTGATATGTGGATGCTAATTCGCAATATGAGTGCAAGGTGCTAGGGAAGAATAGAGTTACTTCATATTAAGTAGAGGGTAGTAAGGGATGGAAAGTGATATGAGGGTAGGAAGGACAGTAGAGTGAAACAGGCATTATGACCTCATATACATATTTAACTGCGTGACTGATGTGATGCTACAATATGTACAGCCAGAAAAAGGAGAAATTAAGCTCCATTAATGTATGATATAATAAAATATATGAATGCATTCTACTGTTGATACCACCATTTACCAGTGACGAGTTCTGCTCCTTCTAATGTTGAAGATTGAACACTAGAGAAGCACGCCAAGGCAAGCATATTAAGGAGGTTTTATTTAAAGGTAATAATACAGACTTCTCCCAGCAGAAAGAAGGGGGCCATGGCTGATGTTCTAAAGTCCCAAGAAGTGAGCACAGCCTACATCTTTTATAGGTTAAAGTCTCTTTTGTTCTCCAGTTCTTTCCCCCCTTATCACTCCATTCCTGCCTACACTAGGCCTGGTTTTGCATTAAGTGAGAAGCCATGGGCAGGGGGAGGGCCAAGATGATTCAGGCAGGTAAGGGCCTAGGGGACATTAGTTAGCAGCTCCATGCTTGCAGTCCTTGATAAAGGCAGGTAACTTTGGTTATCAATGGGCTCTGGAGATCCTTGACATTCCATTCTTCCAGGGGCAGTCTCCAACTTCCAGAGGCAGATGGCTTCATGGCTTCCTTTCCTTGATTTGATCCAATCCCCTATTTATACACTAACTACCTGTCCTTAATTCTGGCTTCACTGTCATGTACAACTAATTAGAATAAATAAACAAATTAATTTAAAAAAGTAAATTAGCACTACCCCCTGACCTGTCTTTTCTGAGGTGAATGTGTTGGAGCTCTTAATTTTTCATGAAAAATAATCAAAGAGAAATGAGGGCCAGTCTAACTCACAGGCTAGATGAGGAGGACCCAAGAAGTCTCCCCTGAGGATGGTAGAGAGTTGGCATGTGTGAGCTGATGGCAGAACAATGTGGCACAATGGTAGATGAAGGAGGGGTCAAGGTGCATGAGATTAGGCCACAGAGCACCTTTTGCTTCATCATGACCCACATTTCTTGGATTCCTATTTGAGCACAGGGAAGGCCAGTGGTCTTCCTGACATCTGGCCATGGTTGGCACCTGCTTTACCTACAAAGGACACCCAAGAGTCATCTCAATCCCAAGGGAATGCTGGTGTCTATGTACCTGTGTTCTCTGCCTCCTGCTGGAAGCCACAGACCTGGTCGATGCCCTGCACCCACTTATGCATGTCCTCTTTTGTCTCTGCCACCAGGTAAAACATGTGTGTACTGGTCTTGATGAGGAACAGAAAGCCACATGGCAGCCACTTCTTGTGAAGGGTCACATTTGTGTCCACCTGCTCACAGAGGAACAAGTTGATGATCCCTAAGAGCATCTTGGACTGGTCATGCTTGTTGTATTCTAGGACACCTAGATCACCACCCCACTGGCTGCTCCACAGGATGAACCAGTGTTTCCTCCAGGCCTGAATACCACCAAGGAGTAGAAAAGTTAAGAAATTCACTTGTTATTTCAAAGGTATTTGTCCAAAATTAATTTTCAGATGAGGTTTCCCTAAGTTGCACAGGCTGGCCTGGAGTTTTTGATCTTCTTGGCTTGGACTCCTGAATGACTGGGATGAGAGTTGTGGCCACCTTGCCAGGCATTTCAAAATTTCTCATGAGTCACTAGATACAGTTGGGGAGTGTAGAACCTGCAAGTTGCTCATGGCACCAAACTTCTCTTATTCTAGAAAATAACACCAGAGTCTTGACTTGATACAATGGCCCTAACCAGCTACGGACCAGTTTGTCTATTCCTCTCCACAGGAAAACTTCAATAGTTTTCCCTACTATCAGTTCTGTGAATGCCACTGAGGTTTTCTTCATAAACATGAAGGAGAGAGGTAGGTGGTACAAATTTATCAGGTACAAAATTATAGAACCTCTCAAAATTCTCCATCCAGGGGCAACACCATTCAGAATAAAGAGGTAAGGGAGACACTCTACAGAGAAAACAAATAGAGGACTTGCCACCAGCAAACCTGCCTTGTGGAAGGGCCATAGATGTATCTGTCTAGAAAGGAATGATGTGAAGAGGGTCAAGGTGACATCAGAATAAAGAAAACACCCATTAAAAGAAGCATAAATTGATACACAGGCTCTCCTTTCAAAGTTTGTAATTCTTGTTTGATGATTGAGGCAAAAGCCTCAGCACCATTTTATTTCAGAATAAAAACTTAGGACCAGGAAATATGGAGCAAGGAAATGCTTGTCAATATCACATCAAGTCTTTCTTTGACACAAACAAGGTCACTGTCTACTTGTATTGAAAGATAGAGGAATGGGAACAGCTAAAATAGCTTGAAAATGAGAATGAGCTGGTGGAGAATGGTCCATCAGACATCCAATCTCATTGCATGACCACAGTCAGAAAGAGTAATGTTGAGGTGGACAGAGGGAGAGACACAGGGTCAACAGTTTGGAACAAAGCCCCAGAAAAGAGCCAGAGAAATGGACCAGCTGACTGCACAAAGACAAGGGAGCAAGTCAGTAAAAGAAGGGCAGCTTGGTCCACAATGGTGCAGGGACAGCAGGTAACATCCACTGGAAAAAGGAAATAAACTGTCTCAAATCTTATACAAAACTTAGAGTGGGTCATTGACATGAGGGAAAATAGAGCCCTATAAGATGCACAGTGTGTTGGTAATCTCCTCCCTACTGTGACCAATACACCTGAAAAGGGCACTTCTGAGAAGCCAGTGTTTATTTGACTCATGGTGTCAAGAGTGCGGTTGGTCAACTTTGCTGCAGAAACCTCATAGACAATGGGCAGGAAAGTGAAAAGGTGCTCAGCTCTGGCAACCAGAAATCAGGGACAGAGAGACTGACAGGCAGTAAGGGACCTTACTGTCCCCCAGGTCACATCCTGGAACCCACTTAGCCTAGTCAAACCTGACTTGCTTCTCATTTTCAACACATCCCAGTAAGTCCACTCAAGTCATTAATTTATTTATATTTTTTGCCCACAGTGGGAATGGAAACCAAGGCCTCACTCAGTCTCTTCAGATCTTCTACCACTGAGCTTTAAACCAGGCTGCTCCAATCAAATTGTTAGATGGGTAAACCTACTGATCATGTTAGACCCCTTGTAATCCAGTGTTTTCACTTCTGAACACTGCAGTACAGACACCTGAGGTTTGGGGGATATTGTAGATCAAAATCATACCATTTATTAAAACAAAACTAAATAAAATGAGGAAACCCTAAGTATATAGGGTTAAACAAATCATTGCCAGATTTGATGATAAAGTGCAATCTACAAAAGGAAAGATTGAAAAGTTGATAAGCTCCTGCTCAGTGAATGCCCTGGTTCAGTGGAAAAAACTACAAGTAACAGACTAAATGAAAATGCAAGCTGTGTTTTGTGTCCATGCCTGTCAACCTAAAAACATGGGAGGCTGACACAAGAGAATTACTTCAGCCTCAATTAGAGGACAGTATCTGCAACTTAGTGAGACCCCATCTTAAAATTAAACATAAAATACAAAGAAGTGGGAATGTAGATCTTTTGAAAATGCCCCTGTGTTCAATCTTCAGTATCCATCACCACCAAAAAAATAATGTTATCCACACTAAGGTGCATAAGGTATTTTAAGAATACCTTAAGCGTGCATAAGGTATTCTTAAAACTCAATATGAAATAAAAGCAAACAGTCCTTAAGAGAATAGCAAAATATTTGAGGACACTATGCAATCACATGAAGATGTACATTGCTCTTAGCCATAAGCATTCTTGAAATACAATGAGGGCAAATGGTCAAACCAAGAGACTGGTACAACCATGGACCTGGATACCACTTAACAAAGAGAAAATGATCTGTTGACACACAATAACTTGTACAAGTTCATAGAGACCAAAACTGAAAATAGCCAAAAGGTAACATACTACCTGAGTCCAACGAAGCAGCACAGGTGAGATGGTCAGTTTACAGACACAAAGGACAGCTCAGGGCTGTCAGGGATTATGGGTTTGGTAGGGCTGGGGAGGGGTAGAGGTAAATAAAGGGAGAGAGGAGGGGCTCTCAGCACTGGAGGCCTTCTGTGTCCTGATTCTGCTGCTGTCAGCACCTGATGAGGCCACAACACAGGGTTTCAAATCAGGTCACATGGGAAAACTAGGTAAAGGGCATCTTCAACTACCTCAGTATAAAACATTTGCTTCTTTTACAGTGCTCCAGCTTCAGGACAAAACTAGATGACACTGATCACAGGGTGAACAATACTAAGTTAATGTGTAGTGAATGGTCTAGCATAGAGCTTCACACATGGGCGAGCTCCCATGTGGCTGTCAGAGATGAGCAATGATCATCCTCAAGGTGGTGGGTGGGGCATTCATCGCCAGAGTATTTAGTCTGGTGGGGGTCTAACATAGATTACTGTGTGACAGGAGCTCAAAGATGTTTTCCACATTTCTCAGCAGACAAGTCGTTGGTGGCACCAAATGCTGTGCAGGTATGGGGTGAAAGAGGGATGAAGGAGAGATTAGTTCTGAGTGTTGTGAATTTGTTTGATCTGGGAAACAATAAGTGCATTACTTCTCAGATGGATATGCAGGGCAGGAGATCAGAAATCAACCCTGTCAGATAAATTTAATGCAATTTTATCCTCATGATTGTGTTATAGGGGTCAGTCTCATCCAGGAGCCTCAGAGATGAAAAACAGTAGCATGCAAGTTGCCTTTCTCAAGAGAAGAAAAAGACATCACAAGAAAGAGCCAGGTGAGAATAGTGGAAAGGTGCTGCTCATCTTCCCTTCATTACAGCTTTAAGTAAGTAGAATGCAAGGGCAAAATCAGCACTGCTGGCCAACAGCAGCTGTGGACCACTGAAAGTAGGCAAAAGAGTGGGGGTTGGGAGGAAGGGCAGGTCCAGTCCCTGCTTGATGTTCAGCATGAACTTAAGGTGTATCTATGGCCCTGAACCCTGGAAATTCACCCCTTTCAACTCAAGTACCTGATATAAATTTTGAAATTGGTTGAGTTTATGGGGAAACTGGCTGGAGAGAGTCTTTTTAGATGATGCCCCTCCCCCATATTCCCCCTATCCACACCTACTGCCCATGTACCCTCTGCATTGCCCCAGTTTCTGCACAGACCCACAATCACACAGAGTTGTAACTTGTTCTCTAGGGGCGATTTTCTCAGTCATCCAGTGTGCACCTCCCAGCCCCTATCCATGTGGACAGTCTGGTACTCCTGGCGGGCAGAGTTGGGACCAGAACCTGGGGCCTAGGCATTTGCAAAACTGCATGCACACAAGCCTGCAGATGTGGGCCCCACACCATGATGCTCAGGCCATTAATCCCTCACTAACCACCCAATACCCTTTAGCTGCTGTGGAAATGAAGCAGCATCTCAGAAAAGGAGGTGGGACAATCCTGAAGGACCCCTGCATAATGAGGGGAGGGGAGAAATGAACAGAGGAGTCACGCCCCTTTATGGCAAATGGAGACTTCACAGAAAGTAGACAGGTAGGGGTCAGAGGACTTCCTGGCTTCATGTCCATTTTCAGAATTTTAACTACCAGCTGGTAAAGGCTCCCCTCCAATCAAGGGAGGTTCATCCTTTGTAACCAGTTCATAATACTGAATCCCCACCACATGCCTGGCTCTAGCAGGCACTTTGGATGGATTTCAGCTCTGTTCCCTTAGATGGCTTCCTTCTATATCAAGTGGGTGCCTGGAGAATGCCAGAACTTTGAGGGTGTAGCCTGGACTGTGGATCACATAAGTTTTTCAGAGGCCCATCATCACAGAAATCTTTTAACTTCTGGATTGGAGGGGTTCCAGGAGCCCCATATATACCAAAATCCAGGAATGCTTAAGTCATTCCTAGGAAATGGTACCGTATTTGCATATAATGCATGCACACATTTGCATTTTATAAACCATCTGGACATTAAATGGAACATAAGCACTTTCTAACAAGCCAGTAATAACCAAAAAAATATTCCTATTTATATAGTGC
The DNA here is from genome assembly GCA_020740815.1 of Sciurus niger. Classification (NCBI taxonomy): domain Eukaryota; kingdom Metazoa; phylum Chordata; class Mammalia; order Rodentia; family Sciuridae; genus Sciurus; species Sciurus niger. The sequence continues at coordinate 70,023 of JAHUXG010010381.1, read as the reverse complement.
AAATGGAATTGTTTCTAAATATTTTGCAGCTAAGATTGGTTGAATATGAGGATGTGGAAACACATATATGGAGAACCACCTAACTACCAAAACCCTGAGAGACATAAATATCTGAGTATTTATTCAACAAAATCAGAAGATGGATTTAAAACTAAGGAAAGCAGAATTGAATTCTCTCACATCCCAGGGCTCAAGTTAAGTCCCATGGTTGTAGCACCTGAGAAATCTGCTGTTTGGCTGCAGCTGAATTGTGTGATGAAGTCAGGTGAACCTATCCAATCTTTCCATAGAGGATGATCTTTTACATATCCACAGACATTTTTGCAACTCCACAAAGCTGGCAGGGTGTTGGGGGTAGGTCACCTTCAGCCAGAGGTTTCCTCTAGTCCTACTCCCTAGGCAAAATGTCCTCAGTTGTTGTTTACAATTCCATGTGGAAACAGAGAGTCTTGAATGATTAGTATGGTTCCATGTCTTTTGGGCACACTCCTCTTTCTCTGGTTCTCCCACTCCCAATGTTACTGTGAAAGTAACATCCATCTGCAATCTATTTAGAACTGAAAGCCTAACTAAGAGAGTTCTATTGTAACTAACAGAGAATTCCAGTCAATAACAGCAGCAAGGTCTCAACTGAACAAAAGAGACAAACAAAATTGGCAACCTGCAAATTAACTTTGTAACCATTTAAGGTCTTGTACCCTGCATCTCTATTCTATCTCTAAGTGTTGTCTCATCCTGTGCTCCTACTCTTGTGCTTTGTGCTCCTGGATTATGAATAATTTTTTTAAACTTGTTCAAGTTGTTGAAGATTCTTTATTTTAACAGTGAATTTGGTATCTAACCTAAAAGTTTGTTGATTTAAATATAATTATGTTTCAGTGATATATCTTTGATGTTTATAACCTATTTGCATGCTCAAGAAGTTATTAATATTTAAAATAAAACGGCTGCTTTTCAGAAAGTTTGAAAACCATAATATGGTTTTGAAGACTTTTACCTTTTAAAAATTAGCATTATTTTAACAAATAATAGAAAAATATAAAAACATTCAAATCTTATAAAAATAGTCCAAATGTTATATAGATTAAAAATCTCACTGTTACTTTTTACAAATTTTGAAGGAAAAATAAACTTAAAAGTATAAACTAGAGAAAATAATGTTGGAACCAGTCATTAAATTTCAACATCCTATTTCAGACTTTTGGCAAGGTTTATGTCAAATGTCATGGTGGTAGCATTCACATTGCATGATATATCATTTTTCATTTTTTTTGTTTGGTTGTGGACCCAGTGCTGCATGCATGCTAGGAAAACTACCAATGAGCTGTACCTCAGATCCTAATATCAACTTTTAAAAGATTCTGTGCATTTCAGATAATGTTGTTTTAAGTCTTTAAGCTATAGCAGTTAAAAAAAAGTGTTTTTACTTAGCATATGCACCAATAGTATAAATGAAACAACTTATAAACCCATGAAGCAAAAACAGAAGAAATGGAGATTACAAGGGCAGATTTGGAGAATTTACTTTTAAATTAGCTTTAGTATTAATTGCACACAATAAGATCATTTGCTTAATGTTCTAATGATTAAACTGTTAGACAAAGTGGTTTGAGAGACATCTAGATTAACAGTGTACACACAGTGTTCTTGCTTTTTTCCACTTTCTAGAGCTTTTCATTGGTTTAATTCTGGGGGAGAGTGAGGTGTCACTGAAAACATCAGGAACCCCTTTTTCCCACTCAACTCACAACAAACCCCACACCCGAGGGCCTAGTCTTGCTGGGTAGGAGATGATGTTTGTTCACTTAAGGTGTTTGTCAAACACTGGTCCCTGGGGTCAGAATGCTGTGGCCCTGACTGTGATGTCACCTTTGCTGTGCACCCAAAGTTGGATTGCTGGGCCTCTCCAGGCCTTCTATTCTTCACCTGTGCAACTGAGAACCATATTTTGTTGAGATGGTCTAAAGAAGTCAAGGTGTGGTTTTGGGTCTGATCCTTCAGTGGCAAAGCTGAGGTACAGCTTGAGAACTGCCTGCTTTGCAGGGTCATTGTTTACAGCCTAGTTGGCAGTGTAGCCACTGCCCTGCTTCAACACACTGCAGATTTGCTGATAATTTGGTTCAAGCCCACACCTAAATCCTCCTTATGGTCTTTACTACCTATGCCAAGGTTGGTTTTTGGGAAAAACAGCCAGGGTTCCTGGGGCAGACTGGTCTCAGCATGTTCTTCTTCCAGAGTTGCCAGTTGCGAGGAAGAAGAAAGGAGGTGGTGCAGTTCTGGAATGACATCCACTACTGCATGGCTGTGAGGAGGTTGATTTTTGAGGTAGTAACCAGCCTGCAGAGATGACCCTGTAGGGAGAAGTTCTGAAGTCATGTGTCTGCACAGATTCCACCAGGGTGCTGGAGGGTTGGATATACCACCAAGGTCCCCTGAGGTGCTGGTAATGGGATAGGAGGTCACAGCCAGTACACTATCAGCAGTATGGCATCAGCATTTCTTGCTGACCATGAGGCAGGACCCAGAACTGCCAGGAGGCATCAGGCCCTGGTGCCAGAGGGAACAGTGTGAGCTGAGGGGTGCCTTGGCCAACATCAGGCAGTGGGAGCTGGGCAGAAACCCAAGGCCACCAGGTTGGCTCTCACCCTCCAGACAAAACACACACAAATCACACCACATACAACAGGAAAAACACAAAAATTACATCACACACAGTATGAATAATGCAAAACTCAGAGCATTCACACTACATGTATACAACATGCAACATGCATACCACACAAATAACATAGCACATACCACATACAAGGAAAAGAAACATCGCACATACTACCCACATACAATACACCAAACACCCCATACATACCGCACACATTACACATGTAGTATACCACATAAAACACAAATAATATAAACACAACAACCATGCACTCTACCACTATGCAACACATCATACACACACTACATGTTTACACATGCAAGGCACCACAAGCACACTATGCACATTACACATGACAAACAACACACGTCACACTACTCATACTACACATACACAAAATACTGTCCACCAATTATGTAGAACACATGCCACACAAATGACATGCCACACACATGCCAAATATGACACAAAAACACATGATACACCATACCCACTACACATATACAGCACACTACATGCATACTATGCACTACACACATACCACATGCATACAATACACGACAAGCACACTACACATATATATTACACCACATACATACTACACACAAAACACACATAACATTTGCATAATACATACCATATATGACAGAAATGTACATGCCATACACACACTAAACACACGTCACCATGTATGTACCACACATCATGCAGAACACATAGCATATACTATGTACACATCAACCCATACCCACATAAACACACAATACACATAACACAAAATGCACACAGCATACACTTTCACACACCACAGTCATGCACATCACACACAGCACACACCACAAACATGCTCACTGCACATACTCAGCACACACACACACACATATACATGTGAAACAACCACAGGCAGCTCTCTAAATGTGGTGTGCTTTCATCATCACCATGCCTACTAAACTGCAGGAGAAGCTGCCTCTGTTCCTTTTCCTATGTCTTCATTCATGGGCCAGGAGATGAGCTCCATGCTAGAGTTTTGACTGTGAGCCCTGCAAATCATTGGACTGTGACCCTGCACACCAAACAAAGGAGGAGCACTGAACCAGCATGAGGTGCTGCACCCTGGAAAATGCACCAGGATGCTATGTGATGGGTAGGTCAGGGACAGAGACATGGCAGGGAAAGCAGAGGAGGCTCAGAAAAGGAAGAGGTGAGGGTGAGCCAGGGGGTAGGTGGTGGGGTACACGGTGGACGAAGCAGGGAAGACTCCCGTTAGAAACAGGTGGACTTACAGGCTTGTCCCTGCCCCACTGCAGTGTCAGGAAGGTCCCCACAGGAGACAGACACAAAGCAGGAAGCTCAGTGTAAAGGATTATGAACCATAGGAGGAATAACTGACTCATCTTCCAATATCCCACCACCGTGGCAGACCTGACTGTAGAGATCTAAATACCTGAGGAAGTAATTAAGGTTCAGTGCAATCATGGGGGCTGGGCTCTGATGCAGCAGGATTAGTGTCTGCTGAAGAAGAGACTCAGAAGCTATGTGAGCACACTCAGAGCCAGTGGCCACCGCAGGTCAAGATAGGAGGCCTGGGGTCAAACCTGTTTTGGCAGAAGACCCTGTACTTTCAGCCTCTATGACTGTGGGAAAGCATTTCTGATGTTCATGCCACCCAGTCACTGGCATTTAGTTATAGCAGCCCAAAGCAGTTCTAGACTGGCACATGTCAGTTCTGTTACCCCAAGTCAGAGATTGTGGGAGGCAGGATGGGAGAGTGGAAGTGAGAGAGGATGAGATACAACTGGAGACTTGAAGCAGGACTTATGCCCTGAAGTTGACCCTGCAGTGATGCACAGGAGCCTATCCTTCCACCACTGCACCTCCAGGTCTGACCACAGGGGCTAAGGGCATTTCTAGATTCTTCCATTGCTCAAGGACAGCATGAGGATGGTGGGTCAAGCCTTAAATAACTAAGTGTACAGACCAAGTGGACAAGGGCCAGTCTGGGGGTAGGTGACAGGGTTGGGGAGCTGCATTTGGCATGTGGTAGATAATTCAAAACTCCTGTAAAAACTGGGTTGAGGAGAGGGAGAATGTAAGGAGACACTGAGTCTCCACTGGCCAGGAGTGGCCATGAGATTCCAGCCTTTAGAATTTGACCTCTGTCTCTCTTACTGCAGAGACTGGCAGGCCAGGTGAGCCTGCAGCATGTTCCAATGAGTAGAATCAGGAGAGCTCAGGCTCACACAGACCAACTGTGCCTTTAAGAAACCTGTGTTCAGTGGGATAGGGATATTCTGCAGCTGGTGAGAAATGAAGGCATTGTGTACTTAAAATTTTCCATTCCCATAAGATCCACTCATTCTAATATCTGAATATGACCAGCACATCCTTGCCTATGGTGCTGGGGTTGAAAGTGCCTGCCCCTATGGTCAGCTGGGCCTGGGCTCCAGGACTTGGCTGCAAAAGTCCTGCATGACAACAGCCTGAAGTAGAACCATTGTCCCAAGATCTGGCATTGTCAAGTGGTCCTCATGAACAAGTAGCTCCTTCTTTAACCTTATGGAGAAAGGAAGACCAACCTGACACATGTCACCTGTGCATGAACAGGATATCCAGGGAATCCTGGACTCCCAGTGGCTGCATTCATTGTAGAGTGTGGGACAGGGCCCTAGGCTTCACAGGAACAGGGAAGCCAAAGGAAGCTTCCACCATCAACCCAGAAGCCTGAGGATACTCTGTCCACTCCCCAAGTTCCTTGTTCTGAGCCTTACTTTCTGTCCTCATAGAAGGGCAGTCACTACAACCTGTGAGTCCCACCCAGCGATTTGCTTCTCTGTGCAATGATGAACAACATCATTGTTTGTGACATCTGGACACCCTCTGATCCCTAAAGATATGCTTCTAAAGAGACAGCATCACAAGAGATAAGGGCTGTGGAACCATGCTTAATCCCCTGGAGACCATGTCTTCATAAACCCTCTGGATCCCTTCCAACTAAAGAATAATTTCCTTCTTGCTCTGATTTCCAAGACTGTCTCACCAGGTTGCACATGGTGATCTGTCCATGTACATTGCCCATCTCCCCATTGAAACCACTCAAAGGCATTCTCGAAGGCCCAGTCATTGCAGACATTTAAAGACAAGCTGAGTGCACAGGACACAGTTGGCACTCAATAAATCTTAACTGAACAGTGGCTGAGTGGGCAAATATGTGTTTGAATGAATAAGTTAATGGAAAAAAGTGCCTCTCCTTCCATGGGAGGAAACAGAAAAACATATGCCTTCTGTGTACTGGGGAGTGATTTCTCACCAGACACTAAACCTGCACTTGCGTTGAACTTGTGCTTTCACCTCCAGAACTGTGAGAAATTAGTTTGTTGTTTATAAGTCACCAGTCTAGGTATGTTGTCATGGCATACTGAAAGGAGCAAGACATTCCTGCTTGGCCTCTTCCTTCCTCTTTGACTTCCACTTCAAGTCCCCTAGGAATCCCCAGAGGATCAGACTCCCCATACCAAGCATGTCCTCATGCACCAGTGCCAAGGGTCTCATCCTGGACACTAGAGCTGAGCATGCTAGGGATCCAGTTGAACCATTTGGGAACTGGACTCTATTCATGTTCTGACAAAGACTTGAGATCAGGCACATTCATCCATGGACACCCACCAGCACCATCCTGAGAGGAGCAAAACTTTTAAGTGGACACCTGGAGGTGCCCTGTACTGCACCAGGTACCCAGTCTTTCCCTGTGGCCTCCTTGGTACATCTAGGATAAAAATGGTATGGGCTCATGCCCAAAGCTGAAATTTTGGAGCAATCAGCCTGTTTCTGAGCATTCTTGTCTTGTTTATGCCATTTTGGGGATTGAACCCTGGGATGCTTTATCAATAAGCTAAATCCCCACCCTTTTTTATTTTTGATTTTGAGGCAGTCTACCTAAGTTGTCCAGGCTAGACTGGAATCTAGGATCCTCCTGCTTCCATATCCTGAGTATTGGGGACTACAGGCATCTACCACTACACCTGGGTTACTATGCACTGTTATGTAAGAAATATAAAGTAGACATCAAAGTCATGCCTTTGATCCATGGTCATTAGCACAATTAACCACATGTTTTCTGACTGCAACAGGGTCTAGGAAACAGCCCAGCTCTAGTGAAATGGATTTGGGATCAAGTCTAGAATAAACAGCTAGAAAAGGCATTCAATGGTCACACAGCTAGGGAACTGGTGATTTTTCACTCACACTTCAGGATCTGCATGAAATTCAATTTCTCATTACAGTGAGCCCATAACACAACCAAAATTTTGAACCACAACCTACAGAGTGGGATGGAGGGGAGACATGATCAAGTCTTAGGGCCCTGTGAAAGGGAATGAAAAGATGGGCTTCAAAAGCTTTTTCTATGAAAAACTGAGAAGAATCCAGCCCTGCATGACATGTTGAAGTCGGCCCTTTTAATTACACCACTGCGACCATCACATATGTCTTCTGCCCACCACACAGCATGTTGCTGTGCCAACATACATTCTGAGTCATCAAAGCAGATTTAATGTCATCACCATGAAGACTTTCTCTTTGAATTTTTTTGTGAAATTGTTAAAAGAAAGATTCTGACCTACCTAGGAAAATATTTTAATCAGTTCATTCCAGAAAAAACTATGAGAATTCAATTCTGATGTTCCCATTCTGCTGCTTCTGGAGGTTGCGACAAATGTCTAATGAAGCCTCCGCTTTGCCCCAATCTGAAGGGTGAAATGCTGTGACTGGCAACCATTCCAAATCCCACATGGAAGGGCCCAAGTGCATAAGCATATGAAAAACTCACAGGAACAAAGTTGTGAAAATAAGAAAACCGCCAAAATTGTGCCTCACTCTTCAAATTCCATATAGATAACCATATCTTCCTTCATTCAGCATCCCAACCTATGGACATGACTCTCAGAGTTAGAGAAGCATGCCCCTGGGAAACACAGGCCAGTGTCCTGTGCATGGTGATACAGCAATAATCAAGTAGGCAAGACCTGCTCAGAGACAAGGACCAGCTGGGGCCTGAGCACATAGAGAAATGAGACACATCAACACTGACAACCTAGTCAGACAGCATGTGTGTGAAGCATTGGACAAGCAGAGGAATGTCCAAGTAAAGCTGGACCAAGTTTTAAGAACACCTGTGTGATCCTCTGCCAGTTTCCAGGCACATTCCTTTATCTATTCTTTTGACTATGTTGCTTGGTAGGCATGCTTCTTAACCTCTACAATAACCTACAATGAGGTGAAGAAGTATCTTAAGGGCAAGTAGGCTGAGATTCATGAGAGAAGTGTTGCCAACATCTCTGAACTAACAAGAAGTAAATTGAATCTTCTTTCCTAGCTGGGTGCCATCCTGTAAGTCACTCTGTCCACTATCCCTGTTCTTTCTGGAGCCTTGGAAACTAAATATATTCAATGTTAAAATGAAATTTGAATCCACCTAAATGAACTTTAAAGATTGACTAAACACATGTATATGCTTTCCATGTGCACATCTTTTTTTTCACTTGATACTTTAACATATTTTTATTGTAAACAAATGGGATACATATTGTTTCTCTATTTGTACATGGAGTCAAGGTATAACATTTGTGTAATCAAAAATTTACATAGGATAATGTTGTTTAATTCATTCTGTTATTTATTTTTCCCTTCTGCCCACCCCACCCCACCCACCACTCTTTTCTTTCTATACAGTCCTTAATTCTTCCATTCTTACCACCCTCCTTATCCCTAACCCTAAACCTAACCCTAACCCTAACACTAATCCCTCCCATCCCCCATTATATGTCCTCATCCACTTATCAGCGAGATCATTCATCCTTTAGTTTTTTGAGATTGGCATATTTCACTTAGCATGATATTCTCCAATTTCATCCATTTGCTGCAAATGCCATAATTTTATCATTCTTCATTGCAGAGTAATATTCCATTGTATATATATATATATATATATATTATATATATATATATATATATATATACCACATATATACCACAGTTTCTTTATCCATTCTTCAACTGAAGGGCATCTAGGTTGGTTCCACAATCTGGCTATGGTGCATTGAGAAGCAATGAAGATTGATGTAGCTGTATCTCTGTGGTATGCTGATTTTAAGTCCTTTGGGTATAGGCCAAGGAGTGGGATAGCTAGGTCACATGGTGGTTCCATTCCAAGATTTCTGAGGAATCTCCATACTGCTTTCCAGAGTGGCTGCACTAATTTGCAACCCCACCAGCAATGTATGAGTGTACCTTTTTCCCCACATCCTTGGCAAGACCTATTGTTGCTTGTGTTCTTCATAATTGCCATTCTAAGTGGGTTGAGATGGAATCTTAGGGTAATTTTGATTTGTATTTCTCTTATTACTAGAAATGTTGAACATTTTTTCATATATATGTTGATTGCTTGTACACCTTCCCTTGTGAAGTGTCTGTTCATTTCCTTAACCAATTTGTTGATTGGATTATTTGCATTCTTGGTGTAGAGTTTTTTGAGTTCTTTATAAGGTTCTGGAAATTAGCGCTCTATCTGAAGTATGAGTGGGAAAGATATTCTCCCACTCTTTAGGCTCTCTCTTCACATTACTGATAGTTTCCTTTGCTGAGGGAAAGCTTTTTAGTTTGAATCTATCCCAGGTGTTGATTCTTGATTTTATTTCTTGTGCTATGGGAGTTCTCTTAAGGAAGTCTGATCCTAAGCCAACAGGTTGAAGATTTGGACCTACATTTTCTTCTATAAGATGCAGGGTTGCTGGTCTGATTTCAAGGTCCTTGATCCATTGTGAGTTGAATTATGTGCAGGTTGAGAGACAGGGGTTTAATTTCATTCTATTGCATATGGTTTTCCAGTTTTCCCAGCACCATTTGTTAAGGAAGCTATCTTTTCTCCATTGCACATTTTTGGCCCCTTTGTCTAGTATGAGAAAATTGTATTTACTTGGATTTGTGTCCATGTCCTCTATTCTGTCCCATTGATCTACCTGTCTATTTTGGTACCAATACCATGCCATTTTTGTTACTATTGCTTTGTACTAGGGTTGAAGATCTGGTATTGTGATACCCCCTGCTTTGCTCTTTCTACTGAGGATTGCTTTAGCTAATCTGGGTTTTTTATTCTTCCAGATGAATTTCATAATTGCTTGCTCTATTTCTGCAAGGTACATCATTGGGATTTTAATTGCAATTGCATTGAATCTGTATAGCACTTTAGGTCGTATGGCCATTTTGACAATATTAATTCTGCCTATCCAAGAACATAGGAGATCTTTCTATCTTCTAAGGTTTTCTTTAATTTCTTTCTTTAGTGTTCTGTAGTTCTCATTGTAGAGGTCTTTAACCTCTTTTGTGAGATTGATTGCCAAGTATTTTATTTTTTTGATGCTATTGTGAATGGGATAGTTTTCCTAAGTCCTCTTTCTGAAGATTCATCACTTATGTATAAAAATGCATTGGATTTATGACCATTGATCTTGTAACCTGCTACTTTACTGAATTCATTTATGAGATCTAAAAGTTTTCTGGTGGAATATGCAGGTTCCTCTAAATATTTAATCATGTCATCAGTGAATAGGGATGATTTGAGTTCTTCTTTTCCTATCTGTATCCCTTTAATTTCTTTGGTCTGTCTAATTGCTCTGGCTAGAGTTTCAAGGACGATATTGAAAATAGTGGTGAAAGAGGGCATCCCCTCTTGTTCCAGTTTTTAGGGGGAATTCTTTCAGTTTTTCACCATTTAGAATGATATTGGCCATGGGCTTAGCGAAGATGGCCTTTTCAATATTAAGGAATATTCCCACTACCCCAGTTTTTTCTAGTGTTTTGAGCATGAAGCGTTTCTGTATTTTATTGAATGCTTTTTCTCCATCTATTGAAATAATCATTTGATTCTTAATTTTAAGTCTGTTGATATTGTGAATGACATTTATTGATTTTCGAATGTTGAACCAACCTTGAATCCCTGGGATATAACCCACTTGATCATGTTACACTATCTTTTTAATATATTTTTGCATGCGATTTGCTAAAATTTTGTTGAGAATTTTTGCGTTGATGTTCATTAAGGATATTGGTATGAAATTATCTTTCCTCGATGTTTCTCTGTCTGGTTTAGGTATGAGGTTGATATTGACTTCATAGAATGAGTTTGGGAGGGTTCCCTCCTCTTCTATTTTATGGAATACCTTGAGGAGTATTGAAATGAGCTCTTCTTTAAAGGTTTTGTAGAACTCGGCTGAGAACCCATCTGGTCCTGGACTTTTCTTTGTTGGTTGGGTTGTGATGACCTCTTGTATTTCATTGCTTGAAATTGATTTGTTTAAGTTGTGTATGTCCTCCTGTTTCAGTATAGGTAATTCGTATGTCTCTAGAAACTTGTTGGTGTGTTTGAGGTTTTCTGTTTTCTTGGAGTATAGATTTTCAAAATAGCTTCTAATTATGTTTTGTATTTCACTCGTTTCTTTTGTGATATTTCCTTGTTCATTCCGAATTTTAGTAATTTGAGTTTTCTCCTTCTTTCTCTTTGTTAGTATGGCTAAGGGTTTATCAATTTTGTTTATTTTTTCAAAGAACCAACTATTTATTTTGTTACTTTTTCCGATAGTTTCTTTTGTTTCAATTTCTTTGATTTCTTCTCTGATTTTAACTATTTCCTGTCTTCTACTACTTTTGGTGTTGGTCTGCTCTTCTTTTTCTAGGACTTTGAGCTGTAGTGTTAAGTCGTTTATTTGTTGTTTTCTACTTCTTCTGTTGAATGCGCCCCATGAAATAAATCTTCCTGTAAGTACTGCTTTCATAGTGTCCCAGAGATTTTGATATGATGTGTCTTTCTTCTCGTTTACTTCTAAGAATTTTTTTATTTCCCTTCTGATGTCTTCTGTTATCCATTCATCATATAATAGTGTATTATTTAATCTCCAGGTATTGGAGAAGTTTCTGTTTTTTATTCTGTCATTTATTTGTAATTTCAATCCATTATGATCTGATAGAGTACAAGGTACTGTCTCTATCTTCTTGTATTTGCTAACAGTAGCTTTGTGGCATAAAATAAGGTCTATTTTAGAGAAGGATTCATGTGCTGCTGAGAAGAACATGTATTCATTCTTGGTTGGATGGTGTATTCTACATATGTCCGTTAAGTCTAAATTGTTGATTGTGTTATTGAGATCTATGGTTTCTTTATTCAATTTTTGTTTGGAAGATCTATCCTGTGGTGAGAGAGGTGTGTTAAAATCACCTAGTATTATTGTGTTGTGGTCTATATGATTTTTGGAATTGAGAAGGATTTGTTTGACGTAAATGGATGAGCCAATGTTTGGGGCATAGATATTTATGATTGTTATGTCCTGCTGATTTATGCTTCCCTTAAGCAGTATGCAATGTCCTTCTTTATTCCTTCTGACTAGTTTTGGCTTGAAGTCCACATTATCTGAAATAAGGATGGATACTCCTGCTTTTTTGCTGTGTCCATGTGCATGCTGTTTTTTCCCATCCTTTCACCTTTAGTCTACGGGTATCTCTTTCTATGAGATGAGTCTCTTGCAGGCAGCATATTGTTGGATTTTTCTTTTTAATCCAATCTGCCAGTCTATGTCTTTTGATTGATGAGTTCAGGGCATTAACATTCAGGGTTATTATTGTGATATGATTTGTATTCCCATTCATTTGACTCATTTTTGTTTTTCACATGATTTTGTTTCTCCTTTTTTGGCTATTCCTTTAGGCTAGTTCCTCCCATTTCTGATTTGCATTGTTGTTTTTCATCTCTTCCTCATGGAATATTTTGTTGAGAATGTTCTGTAATGATGGCTTTCTTTTTGTAAATTCCTTTAGCTTTTGTTTATCATGGAAGGATCTTATTTTGTCATCAAATCTGACTGGACCAGGGTATCTCCCCAGCTCTATTGATGTCTCAGTCTGGTACTTTGTGTCATGGAGTGCTTCTGAGCACCCTGGGATATGAAAGAGCACTCTTGGCCTCAACCCCTGATGGTCAGCCCATGCCCTGCCCAAGTTATGATAACCAAAATATCTTTAGACATTGCCACCTGTCTCCTGGGGGACAAAGTAGCAGTTTCAGGTGGACAGGCCTCACCTTTTAGTCACTGCCCACATGTGGACACTTCTCCTTGTGGTTCTGGAATGCACTGCTGTGAAGAAAAATGCAGACAATGCCCAGAGAATGCAGACAGAGCATGCTGCCTGATTATGGATGATGTATGACCCAGGCACACTGAAAAACACTTTGTAGGGATTGAGCCACAACCCTATGAAGCAAGACCATCTTCATCTGACTCCACAGCAAGGACATTAAAGTTTAGCAAATTGAAGTCTTCCCTTTCCCCCAGGACAGTAAGCAGTGGTGACTTTGGTCTGTACTTCTGACAGCCCTGACTGTGGCAGAGTCTCCTTACAGAAGGTGGAACTCTATCAGACTCCTGAGCTGCTGCCTCCTGGAGACCAAAGAAGCCTCCAGGTGCAGTGACAATAACTCAGTGTTCTGCCAGAGTTCTGTCCAAGGGGTCTCATCTCTGTTTTGTGGGATGAGCACTCATGGGAGACCTCAAGGGACCTAGAGCTCTGGAACAGAAAAGAATAGGTCCCTTGGTGCCCAAGGAATTTCACATCCAGCATCCTCAGTGTCTCACTTTCCTTCTTCACTTGAGAAAGCCCAGGGTGTGTTGAAAGCAACTCACTTACACGTGGATCCAGGATGAAAGCATTTGACAATGACTCCCAAGAACAAACCACAATGGGGACCTCTGATGCTTCACCCAACAAGGAGGGAATGGTGAGCATGGAGACTTTCCCTCTCTCAAGGCTGGTGGTGTCTCCAGCAGGCAACTCCCAGGCAACCAAGGCAGCTTTCCTCCCACCTCTGAAGTCCACCCATACCTGGGGTTCCAGAGGACAGCAGTGGCTGAGGTGGTAATAGCTTTCTTGCCACCTTGAAACACTGGTGTTTTTAAAGACCTAGCCACCAAAAAGAATGAATCTTCAACAGAAGACTTTCAGACTCTCTGGTCTCTGGATCTCCAGTAGGCAATAGTTCTTCTGCCAAGGCTCCTCCCACTGGATATGCACCTGGCATGACTCCTTCCACTACTTCCATGTCCACATCTAGGGTATAATGGAAGTCCTGTTCCATCTTGGAGGATGAACCTTCTCCCTGCTGTATTTTCTGCATCCCCTCACCTGCAACTCCAGTCTCTGACATTACTCCAGGGAAGGATGCTGCAGTCAAATTCAAAGTAAAGCTTTGGAGTACAGATAACCTGGGATCCATCAGCAAGTCTTGGAGTACCAGACAGGATGTAAAAGGGAAGTTCTAGAAGGAACAGGGATTACCTAGTCACTGGGGCATCCCAGGATGGAGCCTACACCCTGGAGATGGCAGACCAAGAGACATCTCAAGGGCCTGAGACAACAGAGACAGTGTGCTTTGGCCCCATGGGGAGATGGAAAATTCCCCTTAAGCAAAAGGCACAGGCTTCTGAAACCAGGTGCTTTCCAGGCTTCACCCTCTGTTGTGAGTGATCTGTGCAATTAACACAGAGATACATGCTTGTGTCTTTCTGGGATGTCAGAACTTGGTGTGTAACAATAAATTCACAAACTACACCAATTCCCTTGGCTTTAATTCACTGAGTACTCAGGGTTCACAAGGGGTCATGATGCAACAATCACGTGTTTTTTACTCTATTCCAATCTTAGTTACTGATAACACTGAAGGCACTTACCACACATGCACATCATACAAAGATAGAGATGTCACAAAATGGCTAAGGAAGGGTTAACAGTGGCCACAGAGTTCAAAGAGTTTAAAATGAGATCAAAGTGGGAGTAGATACAAATGCAGGTTGCTCAGGGGCATGGAAAAAAGGAGCCCATGGTACAGGGTCCAGGCCAGGTTCCTGATGGCAGGCAGCTTCACAAGGATGGGTTAAGCAGGAAGTGTGAATTAGCTGAAGTCCCAGGGCCCATCAATGGTTCACCTGCTGGCCTCCCGAGTTCCTGGTCTGTTGATCCCTGATGCATACATTGAGGAGTCTGATAAGATGGTGGGTCAGTGTGCAACTCTCTACCACTGTCTCAGGAGCCTCTCCTGGTGTTCAGGTGAGGGGGCTAAATAGGTGGTCTGCAGTGTCTGGTAAGCTCACAGTTCTGGTTTCCCATATGTGGGTCTGATATTCCCATGTGCTTATGTGCATCTCTTAATAAATTAACAGGTAGTGATTTTTATGAATATGATTAATTTATCCATGGATTTGTGCCTTATGCTTATGCTACACATCAGGGGTTATTCTTTTCTTTCTTATTTCTCAGTGTGTGGTACTCAGGGTTGAACCCATTAGCCAGGTACCTTTCCACTGAGCTGCACCTCAGATCTTTATTTTCTATTTTGAGACAGAAGCTCACTAGAAGACCTGCCCACCACCTGCACTCACCCAACATCCATGTCCTCCATGACAGGAGGGAGCCAGCACTGGACATGGTGTCTGTCCAGCTCTCCTCACTGGCCTGGGTCTGTAAAGGGACTCATCCATCCACCTTCACAGCCCTAAACGGTGCAAAGGCCTTTCCTGGGAGATGCCCCTCTGGTTTCTGAGGTTTGTTATCATCAACCACACATACCTAGTGATCCTCTAGCTACAGCCAGCAGCCTGGTACTTAGCTGCACCCAAATGGTTTGCCTGAGCTCACCCCAGCTCTCAGGGCATGGCCAGAATTAGAAGTCTCCAAGTTTAGCATCTCCACAGGGTGGTGGTTTGCTCTGAGATTTACATGCCCTCACCCTGGGTAGTTCCTTGAAGAGCCTGTCAATGTTAAGGTGTCTGGCTCAGGTTCAACAGCTCCCTATGTCCCCTCACAGTCTGGGGAGAATCCCAGGGCCATTTTCTTGCCCTCTGCTTCTCCCAACTTCTCCCCATTCAACACCAGGAAGGTGTTCACACTCCCTGTATTTCTACCCAAGCCTGGTGCCTCCCACCATGTCTCCTCTCTTATCCTATGGCCACAGAAGAAAAGTGGCCTGACTGGTGAATCAATAGTCCTCATTCCTGCCTGAGGACAGTGACCTTGGCTGGCACTGGGACTGGGTTTCCAAAGGCCTCTTCTAACTCCTCACCAGCTGATGTCTATAGGGCCTCTCCAGGACACTGCTCTGGGGCAGATGGAGATGGGAAACCAGGACCATCTCCAGCTGCCAAGAACTGAGCAGGTCAGGATGATGTAAAGCCAAGCACCATCCTCCATGCATGAGCAAGGCAGCAGGTACCTCCTACAGCAGGGGAGAGTCTCTCACTCTAGTGACCTATGGGAGGCTTCTGTAAGAGTAGTGATCCAGGGGCTCCAGGAGGGTACTGCACTGCAGAGTCACCCAGCCTGGGGGGAGGTGAGAGTGGGCCTGGGGAGGAGGGTGGGCAGGAATTCTGGCAGGTCAGACCAGTCTGTTGAGGAGCCACTAGAAGATCTTGAGCAAGACCACAGTGTGGGGCAGAAGAAGTTCAGAGGACTGAGGTGACATGTCAACTCTGAGGCCTGGAGGGGTGTCCTCATAGCTGGATGTGGAGCAACAGAAGCAGGTACCCTGGAAGAGGCCCTGTAGTTCTGCAGGATGCAGTTCTAGCCTTTTTGCATATGTGTGGACTTTAAAAATACTAGACATAACAAAGTTTTTGGTGTCATTCTAAATTACACTTGCATGTATGTAATCCAACTGCACAGCATTTTAATATCATTCCTGTTGGTAAGAGTAAAACTAAGTCCTCTGGTTGCCTTGTTTAAAAGTGCAAATGCCTTCAGACCCCAAAATCCATTCATTGTTTTACAAAATCAACAAGAAAAATAATCTAAAGATCTGGAATCTTTGAGGCCCTTTGTTTTCTCCTCTTACAGTTTATAAAGTGACTTCTCTCCAGCCTCAAGTTGGAGTAGCATCAACCAGCTACCCTCCTGTTGACTTGAAAGTAGGAGTTATCTGCCCAAAACCATCGCAAAAAAAAAAAAAAAGCGCCACTGTTCTGATTAAGTAGGGTGTTATGTGTGGGTTCTTTCTTTCTTTCTTTCATCTAGAAAGCCTATGCTGGACTTGTTCTGGGTCTGATTAGAAATCATAATACCTTCTCCACTCTCTAAGAACTTACTGTTAAATGGGATAAACTCACTTCCGAAGTCATGGAGTTAAGAATAAGCTGCTGTCTTGGAAATTTCTGGGACATTTTGAAAATTACAACTGCAATGCATGATCCTTTGGGGGTGGGGAGAAGAGCAGGAACATGTAGCCATTCATCAATTTCCATGGATTGGCATCACCTCCCCCACCCTGGATCCTGTAGGCTGTGGCTGAAGCTCAGCAGTTGTGCTTACATTTAGGTGTTTATGGCAGAGAAGGGGGAAAAAGAGCAAATTGTTTCCAATTTGCAGCTCCACCTTAGAGAAAACTTTTGCATCTGGTCTGAGCTCCTGATACCAAGGAAGGAAGACCAGCAGTTCACCCTTCAAGTCCACCAAAAGTGCAAGCACAGAAATAAGAAACTGTAGTCTCCACTGCCCATGCTAGGCATGCCTTTTTTATCTCCACATTGTTCTGGAATAAATAAAGGGACACAAAAGCAGATCTTTCTTTTAGAAGAAAAGAAGAGAGCTGCCACACTGAGACTGCAGGCTAAAGTTTCAGGGGATGTCACTGTCCCAAATACTTTGAAGGGGCTGTAAACCATTTACAAAGCCCACTCCCACTTTTGAGAAACTAATTAATCCTGTTGTGAGCAAATTAATGGCAAGAGAGAGGAGAGAGAGAGAGAAAGAGAGAAAGGAAAAGGGGAGAGAGTTGGAGAGACATTCAGTCTGACATTTATGACTTCTCAATCTCCCTGGAAGTTACAAGTCTTGGCTAACCATTCATCCCTGACTTCACCTCACAGTAATTACCCTCAGCCACCCCTGGAAACCACATGCATGTTATAAAAACAGAATAAAATTTACTTTTGCCCAAATAACATATGTAAATTATCAAATACTGGACTTTTCTGTGGTGCTTTCTTTTTTCCAATTACAGTTAGACTTACCATTGTCTAACAGAATAATAAATACTTAAATTGAATTAGCAAAGATATAATCAAGAGATAAGAATACCAGAGTTGTTCTTAACATTAACATTTATAGCTTCCATACTACAGGATCTGGTAATCTCCCAAAGCATTGAATTTAAACACATTCTGGATTCATGAAAATTCTCAAACCACCTTTCTGCTTTACTTAAGATTGCTTCTTAAAGTGTTCCTCTTAATTATGGATTTGCAGCCAATACTAGTTTCCACTTGATATAACAGAGGCAAAACAGTTAACAGTGGTGCCAATCTAATCCCTATGCCAACTCTGTGCAAGCAGAATGGATGGTGTGCCTTCTCACAAAAGTCCTTGCAAGGGACTGGGGAAATAGCTCAGTAAGTAGAGTGCTTGCTTTGTAAGCACAAGGCCCTGAATTCAATCCCCAGCACCCAAAAAAAAAAAAAAAGTTCTTGCCTACCGGAGCTTAAGTACCCACAGCAGCAAATAAACACCAGATTCCTCAGTTCAAAAAATACACGTGGAAATTGCCTTGAACCAATGCCTTATACTTTCTGTAGTGAGAGGTGAAGCCCTGAATCAGCAGAGGAACTTTGCAACACAGAGTTAACAGTGTGAAGTGTGCCCTTTGAGAAACCAGACCCTCAGGCACCCATCTGAGCAATCAGAAAGGATCCTCCTAGTAAGCCTTCTTAGTTTAAGAGCAAGCGCTCTGCCCGCCCTCTGCCTTTCTCAGCTGGTGGCTGCCTGGGCACCTACCACTTCCTTACCTTGGGGCTGGCTGGACTCTGGTTTGCTTCCTGGCTGGGAGCTTACTCTCTCAGTGCTCAGCAGCTTGTAGTAACTGTGAACTCTGGAGCTGCAGGCATCTGAGCAATTTGGAGTAACTGTAAGCTCTGGAGCTGCTGGCATCTGTTATATAAGCTGCAGAAAGGTGCATTTAGGTGGCAACTTTGTAACCCTCATCCCCTTCCCCTGAGCTTCCCTGCCCCTCACACAGGCATGCATGCAGACACCCAGAGTACACACACCCTCTGGTAAACATCCACTAGTGTCCTTTCTGGCACATGCACACTCTTGGGAAACCCAAGTCTTCCTTCATTTGTAAGCTAAAATGAATCACAAAGTCTACATCCCTTAGGGGAAAGTGTCAGCAGAAGAAAAATTGAAAGAAATCCTAGTACTTTGCAAAATCATCAAATATTTATCTAGTCTCAGGTAGATTTTTAATAATCCCATTAACGCCAGGAGTTCTTTTAAATGCATCTAGCTATAGGGAAGACTTTGTTCCAAACACATATTACCCTGTACTTCTGAACTTTGGTGTTGATTTATTAAGCCTGTGTTCTCTGGATAATTCTTCCAAAACAGAAGTCCCAGTTTTGGTATAAGCAACTAATCCATACTGTACCATATAACTCAAAGTGTGCAAAAGCCCTTTTGTAATAGATCTTAATATAGTTTCTTTCATACATTTATTTTTAAAGGTCTTTAGAGGCAAAATCCTTAAGACTCTCTAAGGGTGTTCTGCAGAGAGTGCTTTATGCCAGGATCACATTTAGTACTGATCTATGTGTTTGATAATTTCTTCTCTCTGGTGAATGTAGCAAACATGTTACTATCATTATAATCATCATTATTAAAATCTACATTCTTATCTAGAAACAGACTGTAAAGTACGGTACATGGAGGAACTCAACCTAAATATGGGTTTCAATGTCATGTCTCTAATGCTCCACTTAGTGAAATCAACCCAGTAAGCCTAACTTTTTCTTTTGGGTCTTAAGAACTGAACCAAGGGTACTTTGCCACCAAAGTACATCTCCATCACCTTTTTTTTTTTTTTTTTCTAAACAAGGGATTGAACTCTGGGGCAAGTAACAACCGAGCCACATACCCATCCTCTTTTATATTTTATAAGAGACAGGGTCTCACTGAGTTTGCTTAGGGTATCACTAAATTGCTTAGGTTGACTTTGTCCTCTCTCAGCCTCCCAAGTTGCTGGGATTACAGGCATGTGCCACCACTCAGACTTTTCTTTGAATTTTTGAGACTGAGTCTCACTGAGTTGCCAAAATGGCTTCTGCTGGTGATCTTCCTGCCTCAAACTCACAAATCTCTGGAATTAGAGTAATGGATACTGCCCTCCCTGCCCCCACTGCTGGACTTTTAAGACCATGCTATTTGCCAACCTTGCCCCGGCCAATTCTGAAGCACTGGCCTTCATTCTGCTTTCTAACTCTCCCAAAGTCCTTTAAGAACAGTTGAGTTCCAATGTGTGGAGGCACCAGCTGTAAACACACTTTCCTCTCAGCTACAAGTTTTTGAGATTCTTTTATGCAGCTACTAAAATAACAACAGATCCCTAAGTGCTGAACCTTTGGGAGTGGAAGGTCAGTGTTACGGTGGCTGGGAAGCTTCCGTGTGCAGAAAGCTCTAAACAGAAGTAATATTTTGATTATATAAGAACTTAGTATTTTTCCCCTGACCTGGGCAGACCTGCTAAGCAGTAGGCAGTGGACAGCATGCACACATGCTCTCAGGTGGCTGGTGCCAGGCATTAACCAGTCCTGAAGTCCCTACCCTGGGAAAAACCTTCAGTGTCCAGAAATGCAGCATGGCAGTTCTTCCAGACAGATTAGACATTCCACCAGGATAGCCATGATACCAAACCCCTTCTGCAGTGGAAAGATTTAGAAGTAAGTCAGAATCCTGTTCTCCAGGGACCCAGGATCCCAGCAGGGGCTCTGATCAGACAGACCTGGCTCCTGGCTGACCTGCATGCCCCCTCAGTCTGCTCAGCCCCTTAGAGGGTTAGGTTCCTGCTTTAATGGTTAAATAATGATGAATTCTGTTCTTGCAGAAACTCATTAGGATTCAATGAGGGTCCACATTAACTGTACCTTGAAGGTACCAGATAGGCTAGTTTTTCCCTCCTCCCACATCTGTCATCACTGAGTTCAGTGGCACTGAGCACATTTTAAGGAATGCAATAGGACATAACCCAGGACTCCCAGCATTTTATTGTCTCTGGTGAATTCAAGAGGCTTCAAAGCACACCTAAGCACAGCACTGCTACCCATGCCTGTCAAGGATGTAATCCACATTCTTTCATTTACTCCTCACAAAAATAGTATTTTGTCCCACTTTTGTGACAAGGAAACTAAAGACCAAAGAGAGCAAGTGAGCTGCTTAAGGGTGACTGCCAGTGTACAGAGTGGCCATGCAGATCCAAGTTGGCCAGTCATAGCACATGCTGTGGATACCACAGAAAAACAAAGAAAATAAGTGTTAAGCATATATCAGGGACTGAGGATGCAACTCAGTAGAAGACGTGATTTGGGCATGCACAGGCTGGGTTCAGTCTGATTTAATTAAATCCCTTAAAAATTAGGAAGAAAGGAAGAGAAAGACATGTTGGGCTTACGCTCTGGCTAAGTGTTTTCACAGCCTGCTGTGCCATGGCTCTCTGCAATCCAGGCCAGGGAGATGGACTTCCTGCTCCTAAGTCCTTCATCCAATGCATGAGAGCTGCTGGTGGAAATTGGGGGAATTGGGCTCTCAGATACTTCCTGACCTGCACTCTCCTGGCCCAAGCAGCTCCCTTAACCTGAGGTCAGGCTTTCCACAGTGAGCTACCTCCCACCCAAACATGGACTGCACACCCACATGAAAAATGCAGGAGGGAGGCTGCATCCCCAGTGTACCCTGCCCAAGCCTCTGACCAACTAACACATCAGTTATGGCCAAAGTGAGGGTGTGCTCTCTAGCACTCAGGCCCACCAACTACTGTCTCAGGTCTTTGCCTCACCCTTGGAGGCTTTTCCCAGGGACTGCTGTAGGGCAGAGTTCTTCTCATTCTTCTGATTCAGGCTTAAATATGATTGCTTTAGGAAAACCGTCTTTGACCCTGGTCTAAGTGCCTGCCATCCCAGTTCCTGAGTTTCTGTCTCTTTAGTCTGTTTTCTTCTCAGTCCTTATTACCATCCCACTTTACCAGTTTATTACTTGTCTGTGTCCCCAGAGCACAGATCCCTCCACAGAAATGTAAAGTAAAAAAAAAACTTTACATTAGCCTGCAAAACAGAAAAGACACTGAAATAAATTTTACCAAAGACACAAGACCTCTACCCTTAAAACAGAGATACTAGAACAGATCAAGCTGAACACAGAGGTGTCACACTTGTGGCTCAGAGGGCTCCATATTGTTATTGATTTTGTGGAATGTGTTTTTCTATCACCTCTAAATTTCACTTTAATTTATATGGAATATTAAAATCTGCTCAAAAATAAGTTGAGAGCAGAAGGGTGGTCAGAGAGGCAGTGTCTGTAGGAGGGCTCCGCAAGTTTAATGGCAAGCAACAAGTCAAACTATGTCCAATGTTTGAAAAAGCTTGAAGAAAGATTTTTGCACATTTTCACCACAAATAAATGACAACTGTTTGAGGAGATTGATGGGTTTACCCTGATTTAAACACTACATGATATATACATGTACTGAACTCATCACATAGATCCTCATTTATATGTACAGTTTATTTTTATGTACCAGATAAAAATGATTTAAGTTTTTTTTTTTTCTTTTTTTTTTAAAGAGAGAAATCAGTCCTCTGTAGTGGGAGCACATTTGCACTGTTCTGTTTTTCAAGACCCAGTTTGGTCATGATTCTAATTGTCTTTAGGAATTTATTTTGTTCATTAGATTTCAAATAACAAAGCAAATGACTACTGGAAATTATTCATCAGGTCTAAACTATGGTGAGAAAAACAGACTATTTGTTTAAATTCTATCTTAATTAAAAAGCTCCTTCACAACAAAGGAAACAGTTAAGAACATGAAGAGAGTGCCTATAGAATAGGAAAAGACCTTTACCACCTACTCCTCAGATAGGACTTTAATATACAGATTATATAAAGAATACAAAAAAAAAACTTGACACCAAAAACAAGTAACTCAATTAATTAAAGGTAAAAAAAAACTAAACAGATGCTATTCAAAATAAAAGATACAAATGGCCAACCAACATATTAAAAATCATTCAACATCTCTAGTAATCACAGAAATTCATGTCAAAACTACTCTGAGATTTCATCTCACTCCAGTCAGAATGGGAAATATCAAGAATGCAAACACTATTAATTGTTGGCCAGGAGGTTAAGAAAAAGTACACTCACACTTTTTGGTGAGATTGAAAATTACTGCAACCACTCTAGAATGCAGTATGGAGATTTCTCACACCATATGATCCAGAAATTCCACTCCTTGCAATATATCTAAAAGATCTAAAATCAGCATACTATAGTGATACAGCCACATTGATGTTTATAGCAGCACAATTCACAATAGACAAGCTATGGATCCAACCGACATGCATTTAAACAAAATAGATAAAGAAAATGTAGTCTGTATACACAATGGAGTATTACTTAGTCATTAAAAGAATGAAATGATGACATTTGCTGGTAAATAGATGGAAATGGAGACTCTCATGCTAAGTGTAGTCAGACCCAGAAAGCCAAATGTCAGATGTTTTCTCGGATATGTGGAAACTAGTCCAAAATAAAGAAGAAAAAATAGAAAGGAAAAAGGGAGAGGAGGGATTTCTTCAAAATATAAGGAAGATTTGTCCAGTAGAGGTAAGGGAAGAGGGGGAGGGAGAAGGGATGGGATAAGAGAAGAACAGAGAAATGAATTGAACCTCAATTTCCTATGTACATATATGAACATAACACAATGAATCTCAACATCATCTATATTCACAAGATTCTAACAAAAATTCTATAAGTAAATAGCAGAAAGATCAGTAAAGTAGAGGAAAGGGAATGGGAAATACTAGGGACTGAATTTGAGCAAATTGTATTCCATGCTTTTTAAGTTATATCAAAATGAATCCTAATGTTATGTATGACTAAAAAGGAATTATAAAAGAGAATTAGCAATTCCCAGGCTGAGATGGTTTTTCTGTTTTCCTTTTGTTGAAAAATCCATTTTTTCAACTTTATATGATTCTCCTATTTAATTCAATAAATGGGCAAAACTAGCCAGGTGTGGCAGCTCATGTCTCTTATCTCAGTGATGTGGGAGTCTGAGGCAGGAAGAGAGAAACTCTGAGGCCAGGCTAGGGAACTTACTGAGACCTTGCCTCAAAATAGGGTTTAAAATGGATCGGGGGTGTAACTACACGGTAAAGCAACCAGGGTTCAATCACCGATAACCCAACAAAGTGGACTAAACTAAAGAAAGTATATGTCTTTATAATAATAACTAATACTTGTGAGACACTATGTGCTGACAGTGTTCTTATTACCTTAAGTGCCCTTTCTTGGCTTTAAAAATAAAACAAAGGATTTCTAAAGATGAGTTTTTCAATAACAAGAAGAAAGAAGGAATTTCTAGTACTTGGAGAAAATGGTAGGGTGATCGATCTTTACAGTTATGGAAACTATTTCATTTCTCCCTTCTCATCTACTTCTACAAAAGTGACATTATTCAAGAAGAAAAGTCAAGATCCAAGTTGCCACTTTACTTTTGATTTTACATGGATTATATGCAAACTGACCTGAAGTGTTGAATTTCATCTAGTGTTTTGAAAGGACATTTTATTATTGATTAAACAAATTTAAACTTTTAAGTGAAAACATGTTAATATATACACTTATCTGTATTTAAACATCCCTGTGGGGTAAACTAATGTAAAATAGAAAAAAAATTGATCACATATATTCGAGTCTCCTTCAGTTGTTTAAAAGACATATTACTTGATTAATTAAAACCTCAAACCATGCTTAATAACTTTCCATGATTAAATAGATGAGCAAATGGCTATATTAAATATACATATGGGCTGGACATGGTAGTGTATGCCTGTAATTCTGGCACTTAGGAGGCTGAAGCACAAAGATTACAAGTTCAAAATGAGCCTCAGCAATTGAATGAGGCCCTCAACAACTTAGTGAGACCCTGATTCAAAATAAAAATAAATATAAAGAACAAGGATGTGAATCAGTGAGCAAGAGCCTCTGGGTTCAGTCTCTAGCACAATAAAACATATATAGGAAATATTTATATAATCTTAAACATAAATTACCTAGAAAATATAAAAGAAAGGTTTCTAATAAATGGACATTTCCTCAAATGTGATATTTTAGACATCACTTCAAGACATAAAAAATAGTCTGATTTCTAAAAATGTAATCAACTATTTATAAACTTAAAAAAAATCCAAGGTCTGGAAATAAAATGAAGTGATAAAGTGATAATCTAGTCAGCAAAAAGACCTGGGTTTAATCCCCAGAATGGCAAAAGAAAAAAGAAAAAAAAGTCTAAGTGCTAATTTTGGGGGACATTCAGTAATTAAGCCAAATGTGTATGTAAGAATTTAAAATTTATACTTAGGTCAATTATTTCCAAAATCACTAAAGATAAAACAAAATCACTACTTTGCAAATGTTACAGAGAAGCTTTTTTAAAATTTTTACTTATTTATTTATTTATTTATTTATTTATCTTTTTGTGATATTGGGGATCAAACCCAAGGCCTTGTGCTTGCAAGACAAGCACTCTACCAACTGAGCTATCTCCCCAACCCTCAGAGAAGTTTATAAATCAAGACCAGAAAAGAAGCCTTTTATTTGGTGTCTCTTCATTTTCTGCCCTCTGCTGACAAAAAAGAAAAGTGAAAAGTAAAGAAGCTTTAGATGCAGCATATTGTGAAAGCACATTTCTGAACAATATGTATTTAGTGTCATAAAACTTTTTCCTTAGACCACATTAACTTGCCATTACATCATAATATCATTCATATTAGATGAAATATTGATACATGAAGCAAACTGGTTGTGAGTTAGTATTGAATTTTTAAAAAGGAGAGTTGGAAATTGTTTGCTATTCAGACAAATGACCAAGTTAAAATAAGGATACAGCATCTAAAAATGTCATAATGAGAGATATTTTATGTCATTTTTATTTTCACATCCTTAGTGACAAAATTAACATGGACCAAATGTGAATCCCATTAGTAGTATTCATAATTGATTGAATGACCATCTAGAAAAATCTGACTTCTAGATAACTGTGAGTCAAAACAGAAGTTAGTAAGGATGGTAAATAAGGTTCTAGTTTGAGTCCTCTCTGAACAACATAAATGCTTAAATTGAAAATAAATCACAATCCATAAATATCCTGTTAGATAAGGATCAAATTATACCACAATAAAATAAAGCAATTACTACACAGGTTCAAAATTTGTACAAGCATGAGATTCAGTTTTGAAAGAGACATTGATATTTAAGTCATTAACAAACTCAAAGTAAATCTATAGTGCAATTCAAGATACAAATAGTTTAACAAGTAACTGTCTTGAGTGCTCCATATATGTCAAATATACATTGAGCAGTTTGCATATATCATAAAACCCCAGAAAAATGCAAATTAGGATCAGTAGTTTGTTCATTTATTGCCCAGCTCTCATTACCAAAAATGCTGAGCTAGAATTCTTTTTTAGGGGAAGAGGATGAGAAAATGACAGTCTCTTGATATTTTCAATCTCTCACAAAAAATTCAAATTGTTGAGTGCAGTATAAGTTTCAAAATCCTTATATTGTGTTTACTATGAACATAGACTTACTAATTTCACAGCATGGTAATGTAACATATTTAAGTAACTGATTTTTAAACCTAATTATGGGACTTATTTTTCATTTTAAAGTTCACTTTTATTGATACCAGGCATTGAACCCAAGTTTACATTACCCACTGAGCCACATTCTCAATCCTTTTTATATTTTATTTTAAGACAGTGTCTCCCCAAATTGCTTTAGGGCCTTACTAAACTGCTGAGGCTGAATTTGAACTTGCAATCTCCTGCCTCAGCCTCCCAAACCACTGGGATTATAAGAGTGTAATATTTTACATACTATATATTACTTTTTTGTATGTATATTATCTTTCAAAAAGTGAACATTCAAGTCCAGCTACAGTTCACTTTTGAAACATACTATACATATAGAAAATTGCCTACTTCCTATAGATGAACTTTTGCAGGTTGAATACACTGAAGTAACAATTACCAAGTCAATAAGAAACCTTACATCTGTCAGTTTCTGGTCATTTAACTTACCCCCATAAAACTATTCTGACTTCTAAGTCCATACATTCATTTTGCTGGTTTTTAGATTTCATGTAAGTGGAATCACAGTATGAACTCTTTAGTGTCTGATTTCTTTTGCTTAATTTATTTTTGTGAAATTCATCCATGGTGGTGTATGTAAAAGTAGTCATTTCATTTCTACATAATAATCCATTGTATGTATATAATGAATACATTAATCCATTCTACTTGGTCAATATTTGGGTTGTTCAGTTTTTGCATATTTTAGGTATTATCTAGAGGTAAAAAATTTGGGGCATTAAATTTGCACATGTTGTGTTTTATTAACTATTGTTATAGTTTTCAAAAATATTAGCTTCAGTTCATAATTTACATTTTACAAGAACATATGGGAGTTCTAGTTGTTCCACATCCAAGATAATACTTAGAATCATCACAGCTTATGTTCTGCTTTGTTTTAATTTTAATCATTGTGGTAAGTTATAGTATCTCATAGACTTAAACTGTATTTTCTGATGGTTAATGATTTTAAATACATTTTTATGTTTATTGGTCACCAAGTATGTTTATTTACAAAGCACTTGTTCAGTTAATCTTCTCTTCTGTTATGTGTCAGGGGCAGGCTCTGAGGGCCCCAGAGCCGCACCATGGCCTGATCTCTAAGATGGCACCTGGCAGCTTGCCAGACATAGCTGCACTCATATACAAGTTTTAGGAAGTAACTCTGGTTGGCTGCTGTACATGAGGCAATCCTGGTATCTGCCTGGAGACTGTTCCTTGATAGGCTGACTTTCCTGGTAGTCTACTCTCTGATAGGCTGATGTTCTCAATATAAGTCGGAGACTTGTGGAATAAAACCCTTTCTTTTTGGTTCCTGTGATCAAGAAAAGCGTACGTGTTGTTATTGCCCACCGCCTGCGGGCGGTGGGCGGTCACAAGTGGTGCCGAAACCCGGGACCTCGAGTTATAAAGAAGAAACTGATCAGGTAAATACAGGGAAAGTAAAGTACAGTCTGACCAGGTTAAAGTTCGCTGGATAAGCGACGAGTTAAAGTTCTCAGGGTAAGCGACGAGTTAAAGTTCACTGGGTAAGCGATGAGTTAAAGTTTGCTCGATAAGCCAAGAGTTAAAGTTTGCTGGATAAGTGATGAGTTAAAGTTCGCTGGATAAGCGACGGAGTTAAAGTTCACAGGAAGCGACTAGTTAAAGTTTGGGGGAAGCGACAGAGTTAAAGTTCGAGGGAAGCAACGGAATTAAAGTTCAAGGGAAAAGTGACGAGTTAAAGTTCGCAGGAAAAGCAACAAGTTAAAGTTCACAGGTAAAGTTCACGGGAAAAGCGACCAGTTAAAGTTCATGGGAAGTGACGAGTTAAAGTTCGCGGGATAAGCGACAGAGATTGAGTGTTTGTAAGTGCTTTTGCTTTTGTTTTGCTAGTTAAAGTGCTTTGCATTCTGTTAGTTTAATAGAGAAAAATGGGCACTGAAATGTCACAAATGCGCATGGAAGGTCCCTTAAAGGATTTGCTCCGGGCCAATGGAATTCCTCTTGAAACTAAAACAGCCCGAACCAAATGCAGAGAGGCCATGAAACAAGGGGAAGAGGTTTTGGAGGAAATAAAAGAGGAAAGGTCTAAAGCATCAGAAAGGGCATCAATAAAATCAGAGACAGACAAGGAAAATGAAACTGGGTGTGAGGAACAACTTGTTAGGAAGAGGGAAGTCAGTTTAGGGGAGGGTCCCCCATTAGGAGTCTGCCCTACTTTATCCACCCTTAAGGCCTGCTTCTCTCCAGGACCTCCCAAAGGGGGCTCCAAGTTTCTCCCCAAAGAGCCATCGCCTAAAGAACCTCCGGCTCCTCCCCATTGCATCTCCTTCCAGAAACTCACAAACTCTAACCTCCCACCTCCCTGTAGGGCCTTCCCGGTAAATGTTAAAATGTTAGTTTGAGAAGGAATGACTACCCATAACAAATTGGCCTGTGCAGGGATGAAAGATGGCTCCATGGGAAGGTGGATTGTGGCTACCAAAGATATTGGCACACAGCTTCCGCAAGCAAGCGGGCAGATGGAAAGGGATTCCTTCTTCTATGCTAATTCCTTCTCCTTCTCCAACTTCACCCCACCCAGCCCACCTAGTCCTCTTGCCATGAGGTCCCACATATGCCGGTGTGGAGGGAGTAACCAGCCCAACCATCAGTGGCATGTCCTAGTAAGGAGTATGATATAGTAGCCCCAGTCCCCACAAATATTGGGAGATAATTGTTTCACAATTTTCTGCATCCAAACCTGAATTGATTACTAACCGGGATTAAGGGTTAAAATGCCCTAGGCATCAAGTTTCTGCTGGAACATTTTAGCCTCTTTCAGATCAAAATCTCAGTCAAGGCTTACATTGAAATGTAAATAGAGAAAGCCTGAAGGCTCAGTAGGAGACAGGTCTCAAACCCCCCCCCCAAAAAAAAAGAGCAAAAGTCTTACCTGAACTCCAGCAAAAGTAAATTTTATGGTGCTTTACTAAAGTAATTAACGGCCGTAACATTTTCCCAGGACTCTTGTTTTTTCTGAATTCTACATTTTTTTTTTTTCGAGCTCATGACTTTTTGATCAGTTCTATTTTTTTTTTTATTATTCAACTAGAGTTTTGAACATCTGTTACATTGCAATGGAGATTCACCTATAAAGTTTCCAGGCCTTTGATTTTGTGTTATGTGTATGTCGTGCTGTCTAATGTCACGTTTTGTCTGTATCAAAATTGAGCGCTCCTAAAATTAAAATTTAAAAATGGATCAAAATATTTTTAATTCACTTGATTTAAAGAGGTTCAATTTAAATTGAGTAAGCTAATAGAAGTAAAATGTCTTAAAAATAACTCGTGATTCTCTAGGTGATCAAACTAATAAAATGTTAATGTAGAGTACTATAAATAACAAAATATTTAATCTTATTAAAATAGAGTATTTTTTTAAATTTAGAAATTTCATAAGAATTGTTTCAGAATGTGAACAAAAAGGGGTCAACAGGAAAGAGAAAATAAAGGTTCTGGGTATGGAAATATATTTAGTAAAAGGGAAAAGAAAATGTTTCTGGGTAAGAAAGTGCTTGTGTGATGAAATAAATGAGGGTCTAAGTAAGTGCTAAGAAAGTCTATGTAAGTAAAGGGCAAGTTTCAACAAGTTTGCATGTAACTAAGTTAGTTGTATGTATGTGAAACATTTAAAGCTATTTAAGGTTTTTCCTAAGGTGAAATACTAATGTTCTAATATAAACCAAAGTTTAATCTATATGGTAAAATGACATGGTAAAATAATAAGGATTTCTTAGAAACACTAATTTACTCTTAACTTTGTGTCTATTAAGTTTTATTCTTTAGAACAATTAGTCTTAAAAATAGGGGTTTATACAATTATGGTTAAGCAACTGTTAGAGTATTGTACTATAGAGTCTAAATTTTTCTTTAAAAACTAAATTTGGTAAGAACCAATTTCTCACTAAATTTGAAATAACTCTAACCACAGGTATACCTTATAACCCACAAGGACAAGGTATTGTTGAACGTGCACATCTCACCCTCAAAAATACTCTTTATAAACAAAAAGGGGGAATAGGGGAGACCTTCAGGTCCTCTAAAGATAAACTTTCTCTTTGCCTCTTTAATTTAAATTTTTTAACTCTGGATAATGAGGGTCGCTCTGCCGCTGAGAGACATGGCAATCATAAACAACATGATAGAGTGACGGTAAAATGGAAGGATGTTCTTACAGGAAAATGGAACGGCCCAGACCCAGTGCTTTACTGGAGCCGTGGCTCGGTTTGTGTGTTTCCACAGGACAAAACATTGCCTATCTGGGTTCCTGAGTGACTAACTTGACCAGTGCCAACGCTACCAACAAGTAACTCAGACTCCTGATGACCATGATGCTTGTAGCCTTTCCCCCCTTAACTTACAACCTCTTTTCAGTCTCTTAGGAGGAACAGTTCAATTATGTACCTTTCCACCTACCCCAGTTTGTGTGTTTCCCCCTTTTATGTTTCTGAACTAATGAAACAACCGCTTCTCTCAATTGTACTTCAGATTTATGCTATCTCTCTCAATGTTGGAATGCGTCTAGGTTCCCGCTGGCAGTCTTAATGTGTGTTCCTACCTTCCTACCAGTCCCAGTCTCTGTTACAGATGCGGAATTGCCAGTGTTACTGTCAAGAAACAGGAGAGAATTTGGCATCACAGCGGCTATGGTCACTGCAATAGTGGTTTCTGCAACAGCAGCACCAGCAACTGCCATACCTACAGCAACAGCAGTCAATCACTTGGCCGAAAATACAGCTACAGCCTTACAGACTAAAGAGACCCTAAACCAACATCTAACAGCAGACATACTCCTTGTAAATCAAAGAGTGGATTTACTACAAGAACAAGTGGATATCTTGCAAGAACTTTTGGGACTGGGATGTGTTTATCCTTTAAGAGCAGTGTGTGTCACCCCTATTGCTTATAATAACCTTAGCTCTATGGTTATGTTATCTAAAAATCTCTCTGTCTACCTTACTGGTAATTGGTCATCTACGTTTGATACTCAGAGTCAATGCTACCAGGGTTCAAGTTGCATCGGTATCCGAGATGTTCTCTTTGTTATCTAAAGCCCTGGGATTGACAAAACAGTGGGCTGGAACAGTAGCTGTTCTGATTATTATCTGTTTAGGGATAGCCTATGTTATATGCAGCCAAATCAGAGCTCGCCAAGATGCCCGATGTCATCAACGGGCTATAGTACAGACTTTGACAGCCATTGAGACAGGCACATCCCCCCAAGTATGGCTAAGCATGCTGGACCAGTAGTCAAAGACAGGTAAGTTCCGTGGAAATGCATACCAACCTAAGACAGGGTTCTGACGCCTGGAGGTCAGAATTCCAATGATGGATAAGAATGTAATTTGCCATGGACAACCTAAAACAGTCATGGTCCCAAGTCATCTTTTCTTTATTTAAAGAATAAGGGGGAGATGTCAGGGGCGGGCTCTGAGGGCCCCAGAGCTGTACCGTGGCCTGATCGCTAAGATGGCGCCTGGCAGCTTGCCAGACATAGCTGCACTCATATACAAGTGTTAGGAAGTAACTCTGGTTGGCTGTTGTACGTGAGGGGTTCCTGGTATCTGCCTGGAGACTGTTCCTTGATAGGCTGACTTTCCTGGTAGTCTACTCTCTGATAGGCTGATGTTCTCAATATAAGTCGGAGACTTGTGGAATAAAACCCTTTCTTTTTGGTTCCTGTGATCAAGAAAAGCATACGTGTTGTGATTGCCCACCGCCTGTGGGTGGTGGGCGGTCACAGTTTTGGTGTTTTTTTTTTTTTTATTGATTGATGTTTAGGAATTTTTCACATACTATAGATATAAGTACTTTGTCAGATGAAATATACTACAAATATCTTCTTCACCTCTGTGGGTTGGATTTTTACTTTATTAGTGGTATTGATTATGTAAAATTTCTTTATTTTAATGAATTACATGTGATTAATCTTTTCCTATATAAATTGCTTGTAGCCTGTTGGAAATCTGCAAGTATCTTCTGGTGTATAATTTGGGCTTAATTTATTCAGCATCTTGGCCTCTCAAGCCCTGGCTGCTAATATTCTTGAGCAAAGAGAAAGAAGGTTGGTAATAACATGGTGTTGTCTTCAAATATTTGAAAGATTATCATAGGGTTGAAAACAATTGGCTTGTCTGCATAATCTTGTGAAAGACAAAAGACCCTAGACTGAAAAGTGAATGGAGGAAGAACTAGTCTCAACACAATACTGGATGTCTGTATAACCAAGTAACAACAGAGATTATGTGTTCTTCCTATCACTGGAAGTGTGAAAGTGCAGATTGATAGCTTTTTGTGTAACCTTTATGCCAGTTTATCTGAATTTAAAGGTGTGGTTATAGCTCATGAAATGTCTAGTTGCCATTAGCCTTGGCAACTAAACTTTCAGGGATGAACTCCCATAATATGATTATTTGTCTCTTAATAAAATACATAAATAAACTCTTATTTACAACTTTCTGTTTTGACTCCATATGATCTCTATTTTTAGAATAATATAACAATTCCTTTTGCCATAAGTTTTCTGATTGAAACTCTTTATGGAAAGATCTCTACATTTCATAGGCCAAGATTTGTCAAATATCATTTTGTTTATCCTAAACATAGCCTTCAAGATTGAAATCCAATCTTTGTTTCTTTTTACCTTCATTTATTCAAAAGAAAAAATATTTATTGATAACATGACATCAACAAAATCCTTCAATTCTTGTTTACTCTAACATGCCAATCTCTACACATTCTATACTAGTTTTGTGTACTTTCTTAAGTTCACGTTTCAAAACTATATTAGTGTTTCAAGAGAGGACATGACCACTAATGTGAAATTATGCTGTGATGCCTAAACAAGTGAACACTAAAGATAGACCTAGTTCAAATTCCAATTATACCACTTACTCAAGCATGGTACTAAAACTTTCTAGGCCTCAGTGTTCTAATCTATAAACTGGAGATAATAATATCCCCTATATTAGTTTTTATGAGGATTACATGAGATATTGCCCACCAAATACTCAGCATATGCATGTCTGATGGTATACACTTCCTTTTTTTTTAAATTACATATAATAAAATATTTTTCACCCATTACAAGGAATGAAGTTCCAATACATGCTATAAATTACTTATACTTATTACTTATACTTATTAAA
Source organism: Sciurus niger (assembly GCA_020740815.1). Taxonomy (NCBI): domain Eukaryota; kingdom Metazoa; phylum Chordata; class Mammalia; order Rodentia; family Sciuridae; genus Sciurus; species Sciurus niger. The sequence continues at coordinate 36,425 of JAHUXG010010381.1, read as the reverse complement.
TTACTTATACATATTACTTTTTATTACTTATTACTTACTACTGAATTAACTTATAAAACTTTGCTAAATGAAAAAAGCCAGATACAAAAGGACAACTGTTTCATAATTTTATTTTTAGGAGGTAGTTAGAATAGACAAGCATAAAGATTACCAGGAGCTTGCAGGCAGAAAAGTGGGGAGATATTTTTAAATGGAATCAGAGTTTCTGTTGGGAAAACTGAAAAATTTTTGGAAATTCATCATGGGGATGATGGCACAATATTGTGAAGGTATTCAATGCCACTGAAATGTACTTAATGTCCCTGAAGGATTTAAAATCATAAATTTTGTGTTAAGTATTCTTACCACAAAAAAATTAAAATAATTTAAGTGTAAGCCATCGTTTTGGATTCTTTGTAGTCATATAATCTATCTTATGCTTAGCAAGACCAAAGTTCAACTCTCAGTTCTCACTTGCAGCATTTCAGACACTAAAAACCTTTCTGTTACATTTTTTCATAGACAAAAATCATTTGTATAATATGATTGAAAACTCAGAGATCTAATGTAAGTACCCAGTCTATAAAAATTCTGGTTCAGATAAGTACATTTTGCTGTGTGAGTCAAGTATAACCTTCTTTTTAATAAGTAACTGTCCCAATTCTATGTTGTTTATAAGTCAATTCCTCAATAAAACAAAACATTTCCCCTATCCTGTAGTTAATTTATCTTTCTAAGGTATAGCTTCTTGTGTGCATGTCTGTGTGTGTGTGTGTGTGTGTGTGTGTGTGTGTGTGTGTGTGTGGGTTGTATGCACACACATGCACATGTGTTTGGGGTTGCATGTGGGGTTGGTGGAGCACAGCAGAGGAAAGGAAAACTTTATCAAAGGTATTTTTGCTAATGTTAATGTTACATCTACTTCTTCCTCTTTTTTCAGAATGCTATTTATCCTTTCTTGAATTCCTGTTGATTAGTTGTCATGATTTCCCATTATGTAAATCATACTGTTTATCCCAAGTAGATTATGTGTGCTTAAATATTCAACAATTACCCCTTTCATTACAAATTCTACCTACTTCCCTGATTTTGAAATAAAACTGTACAATCTGCAGTGAACCAGGACCTCCACCAGATATCGCACTCCCTGCCCGCAGAGAGACGAGACACAAACCTGGTTCTTTTCAGCTCTTTATTGCACGCACCCCCTTCCTCTCAGTTCTTTCTTTGTTCTCCTTCATTGAGGAACTTACACTCTAATATATACAGTACTGTAACCAATCAGCCTATGAGCACGAGGGGAGAGCATGAACAGATACAGGCAGTAAATGCAGACATGCAGTGGACCTGCACTGTCCATCAGGGAGCTCAGCCAATCCCTGGAACTTCCTCAAAATAATGTCAGTTGTTTATGCAAAAGCCAACTGCACTGGCAGCCTGCCAGGCACCATCTTAGCCTTGCCACACCTAGGGCCAGGGGTCCGGCCGAAACCCCGACAGTTCCCCCTTTTCTCTTTTAAAAAGAAAAGGAAAGCTCGGGACCGTGCCTGTCTTAGGCGGAGTGGTCAACCACCGTCCTTACCCGTCATTGGATAACTGTAGAGCATGCTACAGCTCCTGTCTTAGGTCGGTACGGTGTCACCTCCTTCCTTACCCGTCTGGCTAGCGGTCCAGCATCGTGAGCCATACTTGTGGGGAACTGCCGGCCTCTAGGGCAGCCATGGCCTGATGGAAGATGATACGATCTCTAGTTTGATCTCGGCGCATGCACATGATAAAGCGTGTGAGGAAGATAACAGTAATAACCATGAGTGTACACAGAGCTCCCATTCCTGCCCATTGCTTTACAAAGCTGAAAGAGGAGGATAACCAACTTAGCACTTCAGACATTGGAGCTACATCAACTCTAGTAGCATTAAGGCTAACAATTTGAGATCTAAGAATAGCAGTAAGATTATCAAATTCGTAAGACCAGTTGGTACGTAGCTGAACAGACAAGATTCTAGACAAGTTTGCTGCATAGCTGAAGTTATGGTAAGCTACAGGTGTAACGCACAGTCCCGCCAGATGATAAATACATCCCACGTTTAACAGTTCCTGTAAAATGTCCATTTGTTCTTGAAGTAAGTCCACTCGCTGGTTCACTAAAAGAATCCCTGCTTTTAAGTGTTGATCCACTGTCTGCTGAGTAGATAAGGCAGTAGCAGTCTGTTGAACCACCTTATTGATTGTGGCTGCAGATTGTACAGACGTAGTTAAGGCTACAGCTGCTGCAGTGGCAGCTGCCGCTGATGCAACTATGGCGGTAATGACTGCTGCAGTGATTCCAAAGTCCCTCTTATTTCTGGAAAGCAATACTGGCAATTCATCATCTGTAACAGAGACTGGGACTGGTAGGAAGGTAGGAACACACATAAGTCTGCCAGCAGGAACCTAGAAGCATTTTAACATTGAGAGATAGCACAAATCTGAAGTACAATTGAGAGAAGCAGTTGTTTTGTTACATAGTTGAACTGTTCCTCCTAAGAGACTAAAAAGAGGTTGTAAGTTAGTTTATTCCGTGGAAACACACAAACTGAGCCGCAGCTCCAGTAAAGCACCAGGTTACCCTTATTACCCAGAGTTAAAAAAAACCCCAAACAAAGAGACAAAGAGAAAGTTTATCTTTAGGGGACCTGAAGGTCTCCTCTATTCCCCCTTTTTGTTTATAAAGAGCATTTTTGAGGGTGAGATGTGTATGTTCAACAATACCTTGTTTTTGTGGGTTATAAGGTACATCTGTGGTTAGAGTTATTTTAATTTTAGTGAGGAATTGGTTCTTACCAATTTTAGTTTTTAAAGAAAAATTAAGACTTTATAACGTAGTACAATTTTTAACAGTTGCTTAACCATAATTGTATAAACCCCTATTTTTAAGACAATTGTTCTAAAGAATAAAACTTAAGAGACACAAAGTTAAGAATGAATTAGTGTTTTTAAGAAAACTTTGTTATTTTACCATGTCATTTTACCATATAGATTAAACTTTGGCTTATATCAACACATTAGTATTTCACCTTAGGAAAAACCTTAAATAGCTTTAGCTGTTTTACATACATACAACCAACTTAGTTACACATAGACTTGTTGAAACTTGTCCTTTATTACACACAGACTTTCTTATCCAGAAACATTTTCTTTTTCTTTTTATTAAATACATTTTCAAACCCAGAACCTTTTATTTTCTCTTTCCTATTGTTGACCCCTTTTTGTTTACATTCTGAAACAACTCTTATGAAATTTCTGAATTTAGATAAATCACCCTATTTTAATAAGATCAAATATTTTGTTGTTTATAGTACTCTTAATTGAAACACAGTTGAAACTTTTGGGACCCTTTATATATAGAATTTTACTTGTTAGGACATAACTTTTAGTAACCTTGTTTTTAGTTTAGTGATGACACAAAGCAAGTTTAAACCCTTTTTATTTACCATCCTATGAGAACACCAATAATGTTTAAGTATGATACTCCATGGGATTTGAGGGGTTAAGAGTACTTGATGTTATTTAACAATTAGCATTTTAACTTTGTAAATTAACCAGACGTCTCTACAAACACATTTGAGTAATCCCATACATGTTAACTCCAATTTATTTATTTTATAAAACCAAGATATCAGACAAGTGTCCTGAACAGGATCTGTTGCCTCTTTCCTGTTGAAGAAAAGTCCTAGAAGCAATTGATATTAGACATATTATTAACATCAATATTTTATTAGCTTAACCACCTAGAGAGTTGTGAGTTATTTTTAAAGACATTTTACTTTCATTAGTTTACCCAATTTAAATTGAACCCTTTTAAATCACGTGAATAAAAGTATTTGGATCTATTTTAAATTTTAATTTTAAGATTGCTCAGTATTGACGCAGACAAAACATGACATTAGACAGCACAACATAACACATAACACAAAATCAAAGGCTTTGAAACTTTATAGGTAAATGTTCATTGCAATGAAACAGATGTTCAAAAACTTTAGTTGAATAAAAAATAGAACTGATTAAAAATAAAATCATTAACCTAGGTATGTAGGATCAAAATTATGAGCTCAAAAATACAGCATTAAAGAAAAAAACAAAACAAAACAAGAATCCTGGAAAATGAATTACTTCTGTGTAGCGGCCCAGGGGTTTAAAACGGACACTTTTTTTTTTTTTCTTTTCTTCTTATCTTCAGGCTACCCCCCTTTTCTCCTTGAGACGCTGTAGTTACATTCCAATGTGGCTTCAGCAAGGCCAGGCAGGGGGAGGGAGGATCACCCAGGACTTTTTAACCCTTTTTTACCTGGTTGAGAAATCAGGTTAGGTTTGAATGCAGAAAATCACAAAACATTATTTTTTACTACTTTTAAGGAATGGAGCTGCTGAGCTCTCTGCCTAGAGGGACCCTCCCCTAAACTGATTTCCCTCTTACTAACAAGTTGTTCCTTACACCCATTTTCATTTTTATTTTTCTTTGTCCCTGATCTTATTGACGCCCTTTTTGATGTTTTAGACCTTTTCTCTTATATTTTCTCCAAAACCTGACTGCCCTCAGTCAGAGGCTCCACAAAAGAGTGTTTTTTAACTATTGCTTATAGGTCTTGAGTCTTCACCGGTGTCAATGTCATCATTAATAGGGCGCTTAGACTGCATTGTTAGCTTCCCAAATGTCCTTTCTAGCTCCTCCCCTGAAAGTTCCTCTTTTGAATCTTCCCCTTTCTGAGTTATTATTTCTTTCTGAGTTCTGAGAACAGAACCGTTTCTCTTTAATCTCTTCTAAAACCTGACTTCCCTCTTCCAGGGGTCCCTTTAGATTTTGTTTATCTTTATGTTGTAAGCAAGATATAATCAGGGACCAAATGGCTAAAGTTCCAACAGGTAACAGCTTTTGTTTTTTTGTTATGTGTAGATCCTCTCCCAGGTGCTTCCACTGAGGAATATATTTAATGACCCTTTATCTAAAAACCACGGAGAGACCTTTTTTATGGTATCAAGGAATGCTCAAGCTGTTCTGTCTTCAGCGGCGTTCCGTGATTCCCCAACAACTCCCTAAGAGGCTGCTGCATTCCAGTCCCAGACAGTTCTGTTCCTATGATTAAATTTTACAGCACTCAGAGCTAATCCAAGTACAAAAACAAACCACACAACTAACACAAAAATAACACACACCACACAAACAATCTGGTACCACTGCATCTATCTATGAAGTTTTAATTTTTTCTGGGTTCTTTACCCTTCACTGCCGGCTACCAATGACGGACTCAAGGTCTTGAAATGAAATACCAATGACGGACTCAAGGTCTTAATATGAAATACCAATGACGGACTCAAGGTCTTAATATGAAATACCAATGACGGACTCAAGGTCTTAATATGAAAATAAATACTTACCTTTTACTTTACCTGTAGAGCTCCCGGGTTTCGGCACCACCTATCGCACTCCCTGCCCGCAGAGAGACGAGACACAAACCTGGTTCTTTTCAGCTCTTTATTGCACGCACCCCCTTCCTCTCAGTTCTTTCTTTGTTCTCCTTCATTGAGGAACTTACACTCTAATATATACAGTACTGTAACCAATCAGCCTATGAGCACGAGGGGAGAGCATGAACAGATACAGGCAGTAAATGCAGACATGCAGTGGACCTGCACTGTCCATCAGGGAGCTCAGCCAATCCCTGGAACTTCCTCAAAATAATGTCAGTTGTTTATGCAAAAGCCAACTGCACTGGCAGCCTGCCAGGCGCCATCTTAGCCTTGCCACACCTAGGGCCAGGGGTCCGGCCGAAGCCCCGACAACCAGAATGCTTAGTGAATCAATTACACAGAAGTTATTTGTCATGATAAGGTGTACCATTTTCAGTCAATGATAGTATATTGATCTGTGCTTGAAAAAATTAAATCCTTTGTGAACACCACTTAGGCAGATCACTTTGTTTTTTAATTTTGGTGTTTCCAATTCCTGGACAGGCATTCTATATTATATTCTTATTTCTACATACTTTTAAAATTCTGAATGCAAAAGCAATTTGCTTAACAAATCTATATACTAGAGGCAAGACCCTTAGTAGTATGTCATAGAGAAAATATATATTATTGCATGGAACCTAGTTTTCTATCAACAAAAAATATTTGAATTTTGTTTCTAGTGATATAATTTTATTATCTAAAATGCTAAATATTAAACCTAATTATTTTCAGAGGAATATATTATTAAATTTTTACTGAATATCCTTGGACCAGAATATTTCATCATTGATTACAAAAATTTATCCATGTTCTACTTTAAAAAATTCTCAGTGAAAAGAGTGTAGCCTAAGACCAAATGAAGCTGATCATGAGATGCAGTCATCAGTAGGTTTAACTTTATCATACTATTAATTGACATGAACAATTGAGGAAATGTATCATAAGAGTTAATAAAGTAAACCTTGGTTCAATAAAAAAAGTACAACAATGTATTGTAGTGGTTAAAAAATGGAATTGGGAGTTTACTAGGTCACATTCAGTAGGAAAACCTGAGATGATTTTCTTGTCCAAGAGTTTTACTGTCTGCTCTCCCAAAAGAAGATAAGGGGAGGAAGTAGGACAGATCAGCAGAAGCATGTTGCTCAGTTAGATATTGGTTTTATTTTGATCCCAAAGGAAAACCCTTGAGCACAAATTGCACCACAGAATCATCCCCACCTGAGTCAAGTGGTCATCCTGTTGCAAGCCCCTATTGTTCAATCATTGGTAAGACCATTAGGAGGAACAGGAGGAATCATAGTCTCAGAGTAATGCAATTCTCTGAGTTATCACCCCACAGTCATGTCAGCAGGAGGATGTAATTGCCAGCAGAATAAAATGGAGCTAGTTGCACATCAACATCAACTACAGGGTCAAATTGTTCTGACTTTGAATCCCACCCTGTAGCTATTAGTCATGAGATACTTGGCAAATATTTAAGCTGTTCTCTCTTGGGTGACTTATCCATAAAACTGAGAATTACCCTCATTCCTTAAAGTTCTTTCAAGTGTATAAAAGGTAATAATGCATATATAGCACTTGAGCTGATGATGATAAAGTGTTCAATCAGTAGCTGCTTTAAATTATCCTAAGTGGACAAGAAGGCAGGAATGATGAAAAGAATGGTATGTTTTCTTTCAATAAGACATAATGCTTGGCAAAGTTTCACAAGTAATAAATATTTTTGGGACCCTGACCAGCAAACTATTACACAATAAAGACATTCTTGCCCACTATAGATATCTATGCAATTGCTAAGTCTCTAGAAACACAGGGATGAACTTCAGTGACCAAGCCCAAGTGGTTGGATAAGTGCCATAATTCCCATAGGATCAGTAGCCTGGTCTCAAAAGTGGAGAATTACCAGCAGAAGTTCCATCACTTAACATAAGTAATAGAATGGGAAGAAAAAAATGATGGAATCCATGAGGTACCTGACAGAACTTATTTGAGAGACTATGAGAAATGTGGTGATTGAGCCAGGGTGTGGGCCAGGCAGCTGATGCACAAGACACAAGCCAGTAATATTAAGGAGGAGTGATGGTGAGAGTGAGCTAAAAGAGAATATTGCTAGTTCCTTAGGAACTATTGCTTCCTCATTCATATTAATGCTGCATGTTTGACTAGCTTAAAAGAATAGGTACAGGCTCAGAAGAGACATTTATAATTGAAATCAATTTTAGTCAAATTTCTGAAGCTCTACTCAAAGGTATTAAGATCTATCAGGGAATGAAACACAAATGGATCACAAGTTCAAAGCCAGTCTCAGCAACTTAGGAAGCCCTAAGCAACTCAGAGATTCCCTGTTTCTATAAAGATACAAAAAAGAGCTGCAAATATAGGTCAGTGGTTAAGTGTTCCTGGATTCAATCCCCAGTTGCTCCCAAATCCAAAACAAATGTCTTATGAACATTTCCTGGCAGTTAAATTGATATCTTCCATATCCTTGAAACATTGAAAACTGAGAGTTCTAGAATTATTTTGATATTATGGTATACATACATGAGAATTTATTGAGACAGAAAAAAATTATCTTAAATTTGTGTATTTACAAAACATTGTAGAAACAAAAAAATTGATGTTGCCTATTACAATGTGAAAAGTAATATAAACTAAATTTTATTACAAGAAACAAAAGATTCATTTGAATATTCAAAATAATTGACATGAATTATGTCAGTAAGGTTTTGATTTCTTTCAGGCAATAACAACAGAGTCTATAGCTTATTTCCAACACAGAATATACAATTACTCAGAGTTCTATTTTATAAAATAAAGCTATGGAAATACTGTGTCTTGCCTTACCCCCTCTCCCCATTGTGTTACAAAATTTTAAGGAATCAATGAAATTCATTCTCATCAAATGTGGTATCTCAGAGACTACCATTAAGAAATTGTTGAGAAGCATTTAAATGCTTCCTTTTAAATTTTTAAACTTCTGTTATAAATGTAAGGAAATTTTAAAATGTAACACTTGTTTCAGTTTTTCTTAAAATTATAATAAAGGATATAGAGAGAACACCTTCCCACCATTGGTGGTGATGTAAATTAGTCTAGAAGTTCCTTGAAAAATTTAAAACAGAACTACCATAAGATCCAGCAATCCCACTACTGGGGATATACCCAAAGGAAAGGAAATCGTTATGCAAAAGAGACCTCAATAGTCTCACATTTCATTGCTAGTGTTATTCACAGATTCCAAGAGATGGAAACAATCTAAGTGTTCATCATCAACTGGTGAACAGATAAGGAAAATGCAGAACATATACTCAATGGAATATTCTTTGACCATAAAAATAATAAACATTGTCATTTTCAACATGAAATATTATTTTTATCATATTAAATGAAATAAACTGGGTACACAAAGGCAATAACTGCATAATCTCATTCATATATGGAGCCTAAAAAAAATTGAACTCATAGAAGTTTGGAGTAAAATGGTGTTTACCAGAGGTTTGGGAGGTTGTGTCAATGAAAAGAGCTAGATCAATGGGTATTACAGTTAGAAAGCAATAAGAAGTTTTGGTACACTACATTGCACACACAGTAGGGTGATTGTAGATCACAATAGTGCACTGTATATTTCAAAAGTCTAGAGGAATTTTTAAAGATTTCACTGTAAAAAATTGCAAGCATGTGAGGAGATAGAAATGTTTAACCTGATTTAAACAAAGTACAATGTGCATGTGTATCAAAAGTTACATGGATTCACATTCACATGTTAAATTTTCCTGTTTTTATGTACCAGCTAAAAATGAATTTGTAAAAATCATTCTCATGTAAAGACTTCTACCTTGGCAGATATCTAATCAAGTAACAAGTGCCTGCTTCTGTGCAAATCTGAATTGAATTCCCAGAACTCTTTGAAACAACCTTGACCTAGTATTCCCAATTATCCATTGCAATCACATCTAACTCTCTGTTTCTCACAGGATTTATGAGAAAATCGCAGATATGAGGTATGAAAATTCTTACAATTCATGGAAAAAATGATTTTACAAATTTGAGTTAGTTAAGTGGTTTATTGCTTTAGAAAGCATAAGAGAAATAGCACACTTTTATTTGGTTTTACCCTTAGGTGATACATTGTCTATTATAAAAAACATTCATGAGAATAGTAAGAAACAATATGTATGATCACTCACAGAAGAAGATAAAATTTTATCTCTATGGACTTTTTCCACACCATAGTAGATTGACTGAGAACAAGGTAGATTCTGCAGGTAGACCATCTGATTTGATTTCTATGTTATTTAGTTTTGTGAATTTGATCTAATTTTTAATTTATCTCTCTTAGTTTATCATTTGTAAAATGGTGATAAAATTACCCATTTGATAGGCTTTTCAAAAGGACTGCATGGACTCAGGGCAGTCACTGTAGGCTGTCAAATCCAAGACCCATTCCCAACCTATTCCACTATAAAAGCTCAAAAAGTGTGATGACTGATTTCTCAACCCCTCTCACTACTTGGGTACTAGGTAATAATGCCAGTGAAGGAGACCAACACAGACATCTATTGAAGTTTATAAAAATGGTTTGGTTTCCCTGATAAGAGGGGATAGATGTAGCTGGGATCCTCTTTTATTCCTTTTTCTTATCTTTAACACAAACATATGACTTGAGATTGAGAGACACATCTTGCAACAACAAGGACAAGGCAAAGAGAATGGAGTAGATGCTGTGAGAAATTATTGTGAACTGAACAAATACGAGGTATCAGACTGTTTTAGCATGAAAAAAATTAACCATTTAAGTAAATATTAATGCATATTTTCACCTGCAGCTAAAAGTATTTCTAACTGATACAAGGTTAGTGTATATAAAATGCTTGGAATAGTCTCTAGCCATTGTACATGCTAAATGAGTTTCAGCTCTAAGTATTGTAGCTGTCCCTTGGTATATAAGGAGAATAGGATACAAGACTTCCTGGATCCAATATTTGTGAATGCTCAAGTCCTTCATGAAAAAAAAATGGCAGAGTGCATAAAACCAATAAGCACCCTCTCATATACTTTATATCTTCTCTAAATTACTTAAAATATCTAGTACAATAACAATATCATATAAATAAGTGCTATATCATATTTTGGGGGGGAAATGACAAGGAGAAAAGACTATAAACATTAAGCACAGAAGTAATTTTTACAATTTACAATTTCTATCTTCAATATGTTGAATCTGCACATACAGAATCCAGAGATAAAGAGGAACAATTGCATTTTTCAGTTAATAAAATATTGTAAGGTATTAATTTTATTCATTAATCTGTGATGTATATTTGTTTGACATCTTGTCTTATAATTTCAACAGCTATATTATTTAGAATGCATTGTAAACACATGATTGATTTATTGTAGCAAATAATTTATCTAAATGCCCATATTTTGGTACCTACTTTAATTCAAGAGCCAAATATATCTGTTTAGCTCTCCTTGGTGTTCATCAGTATATTACTAATTTTCAAGTGTCCTGTATTCAAGAAAGTTCTGGAAATAATGTTATAGAATTTTATCAATAGTTACTTTTTAATCCAGTTTTTAAACTTGCAATTTTTTGCAATGTTTTTCAATACAAGATTGCCTCTGTTTTTATAAGCCATTTATATTTCTGAGTGTCTACAATTAATAATGTGTTTGAATAAAGGTTAACATACTCTTAAGAACGATCTTCTATAATATCTGTCTGCAGTGCAGCAGGGGACACATTAAAATCTAGAAAGAAAATAATAGATAACATGAAATAAAGTTCTACAGACAGTAAACGTGTAAGAAGATTGCCTTCAGAAGTGAAGTAAAAAAGTAAATTTCCTAGTTAATTAAAAAAAGTAAATTTCCTAGTTAATTAAAAAAACATAAAATCAAAGAAGTGTCCCAGGAAACAATTCACACAAATTGTGAATCTATATCTACCTTTCTATTTAATATTCATTTTAGTTTAAATTAAAACTCTGTTTTTATGGAGGGGTGACCAGGGATTGAATTCAGGGGCACTTGACCACTGAGCCCATATCCCCAGCCCTATTTTGTGCTATTTAGAGGCAGGATCTCACTGAATTGCTTAGCCCCTCATTTTTCCTGAAACTGGCTTTGAATATGAGATTCTCCTGCGTCAGCCTCTTGAGCCACTGGGATTACAGGCATGTGCCACTGCACCCAGATCTCAATTGGTACTCTTAATTTCACTGCCCAACTTATCCCGTGCACACACATTCAAATCTGCCATTATATTCATTTTTCACCATTGAGGTAAACACCATCATTCTCCAAATTATCCAGGTCTATAATTTCAATGTCATTCTGACCTCTCTTTCTCTATCATCTTGCTTCTAACTCATTAGACATTCTTATGTGCTGTTGAAGAAACAAACATATAACAAACATTTTTATTAACTTGATTCTTCATACTGTACTACTTGATGCTTCTTAACCAACATTGATTTTCATAATTTCCAGGTGAATATTTTCTACTTTAAGGATTTGGGTTATATTCTCATCTTTTTCCAGAAAGAAACTTATAAGAATACATAAAAAAATTCACTCCTGTATTAGTACCTTAACTTCAAAATTCTAAGTATTTTATATATTATTTATTTATTTATTTATTTATTTATTTATTTATTTTTGTGGTACTGGGGATTGAACTGAGGGCCTTGTGCTTGTGAAGCAAGCATTCTACCAGCTAAGCTATCTCCCCAGCCCTAGCTATCTCCCCAGCACTATATTTTTTAATAAAACTTAATAAAAGTTAATAAAAACTTGAAACTGCCTTACATCCAAAACCTGAAATCTTTCTTTATATTCACTAATTCATGTGACTGGTCTGCTTCTATATGTATACCCTTTCCTCCTTGCAGTCAATGATTTTTTTTATAATGGTAAATCAGATTCCTGTTGCTTCCCATCACACTAAGAATAACACCTCAGAGAGGACTTCCCTGTAATTCCTATTTTAAATTTCCATTTGCTCCATTACCTTTTATCCCCTTTACTTGGCTAATTTTTATTAATAGAAAATTTCTCCTGATATTAAATATATTTATTCATTTGATTCTGACTAGACTATAAATATTCTGAGGTCAAAGATCTTGCCTGCCTTTCTTACAACTTCTCCCATGATGCCTAGAAAATACAGCAGGCCCATAGTAAGTATTCATGGACTCAATTAATGCCATATAATAAAAAGATATAGCTTATCTTTCACCTTAAATGTCTTATGAACATAAATTAAATTTTTTTTTGCCATTTTATGCCTGCAAAATTATCTGCAATGAGAGAGTTAACCCAAATGGAACTCAGACCAGATTAAGATTTTAGGATCTCAATAGAATATTTTCAAATTTTTACAAATAATACCACACATAGTCCTATAAAAAATAAGAATTATGAAAATGTGATAATACTGACAGTAAGACAAGTTCTCAATAAATACAGCATCATCATTTGTCATGGCAAAATGAACTGCATTAGCTAATCATCACTAATGTCTGAATCAAAGCTTAAAAGTTATTTAAAAAACACAAGAACTGGAAAAGTCTAAATTTGAGTAACAATTACTCCTGGTGTTTCACTGGTTTCCTGTTTTCTTTGTTTTACCAGGCTCCTGTCATCAGAGAACCACGTAGAATACTGAAGTCTTTCCTGTAGTGGGTAGGTGGTTTTCCAATTTCAGACAAAACCAAATCACCCATGACTTATCTGTCCAGGAATAAACTTGTGATTTACCTGTAAATGAATCATAGTTTATTCTGAGTCTGGTTTTCTAGTAAGAAGATGAAAGCTTCTTTGGAAAAGCGTGCTTCCCTTTACAGTGCGGGAATCATTCAAATGGCACAAGTATCCTCAAACATGAGAGTGCTTTGTGGTATTCCATTTCCCTAGTTAAAACTGAGCACAACGTGGGAGCCAAAGAGCCTGGTACAAATTCAGTTTATCCTACTTATGTGTTCTTGGACAGTTTATATAACTTCTGTACTTCAGTTTCCTTATCAGTAAAATGGTGATACAATGGCATATTAAAAACTATAGTGAGAATTATATAAATTGATGGATATAAAGTACTTACAGAAATGTCAGAACACACGGAAGTACTAAACCCTGTGTGCCTTTATTTCCACTTCTGTTAAATTGATATAGCATTTACTTCCATAGAATTTAATGAAGTTCACTAACAATATAAGTAAAGTCGTTAGAACACTAACTGGAATATAGGAAGCACTATCAAATGAATAGTATCATCATTATTGTTATTATTTGGGTTATAATTTGGTGCAATTTTTGAAGCACTGATCTTTCCCTCATCTTCTGATAATTTGATTACTATTTATTAAGCCCCTTGTTTTGCTCCTTTTCCTTTGGTGGTACCCAAGGATATATTCCCAGACCCCAACCTCATCTTTGTTCTCTCTGGATAATTATTACCTTAATTTGTCATTTCCTTTTAGGAAGATGACTTCTTAAGTTTAACCAATAGCTCAGGACTCTCTGAGCAACTCCAGACTTACCTGGACATCAATGTTCCTTAAACATTCATGCTATTTCCTCCTCTTTATTCTCTTTATTATTTATTATTTTATTATCTACTTTAACTTCTCATCTCATCAGCCTTCACATTTAATTACAAAATCCTATTGATTATAATTCACAATAAATTTTGTAGTCAACCCCTATCTTCAACTTTCCAGAACAATGAAAGAAAAAAAAAATCTGACTTATAAGCCACATAATTTTGTGATAATATGTATCAGTGGCCCTAGGAAACTAATACAGATGGTATGGATATAACAGTTTTGTTTATCCATTCATCAGTTGATGAAATTTTCAGTTGTTTTCTACTTTTGGCAATTATGAATAATGTAGTTATTAGCATTCATGTAGACCTATGACCCATTTAAGTTAATATTGTAAAAGGTTAGGTTGAGGTTTCTTTAATTTTTAACATATATATATATATATATTCAATTGCTCCAGCACCACTTTTTGAAATGACTATACCCTTCCTGCATTGAATTGATCTCACATCTTTGTCCAATTAGCTACACTGTACTTGCATGGTGCCATTTCTAATTTCTCCATTCTGTTCCATTGATCTGTATCACAAAGTCCTGAAAGTCTTAAAATCAAGTGCTTACTTCATTCTTCTTTTTTAGTACTGTTTTAAGTATTCTAGTTCCTTTACTTATTCCATATAAGTTCTAGAATAATCTAATTAATATTTACAAAAGCTCTTGCTGGATAAACCACAAGGATTAAAAAAACTACTTGTATGTGGATGACTACCAATTGCAAATCTTCAAGACAAGCTCTCCTAAGCTCCTTACCTCTAACCATCCACCTGAAAATTACACTTGACTGTTTGGTTTTGAATTAATTTTGAGATGCTCATTATGTCTTCAAGTTTATTCTGTAGTCTTCCGTCATCATAATAAATGATATCACTACTTATCCAGTTGTTCAAACTAAAAAACTTATCTCCAAAAGGAATGTCTTTAAATTCACACAAACACACACATACACACTTTTCAGATTACATCTTTCCTTAGTTTAAAAACATTTCTTTTTTAAAAAGCTCTTAACAGTAAAACCAAAACTTCTTAAAGTATGAAAAGCCCTTTCATTTCCCACTCTCCTCTTAATGATTCTACAAGCAAGGAAAGGGATTAAAGTGGCTGAGATTTAAGGGGGCTCTCATTGCATTTGTTAGTGAATACATCCTTAAACTTTGCCCTTTTGGGGTCTCATTTATCCACCATGGTTCTATACCTGGGTCTCAACTTTTTCCTGCCTTACAGCCATGCCTAGGCTTCTCCACTGTCAGTCAAGCTTTACTCTCCCATGTTTATGACTAACAACTTGTTGTCATATGGTGCCCTCTTCAGGCTTTAAGTACCTTGTCTAAACTTACAATATAATTGTTAAGATTTATTTACCTCACATTGGGATGGGCCCTATTTCAAGCCCATTACTTAAATTTAACCCTGACAACTCTTTTTGTTGAACACTATGGGCATCTCCATTTTACAGAAAAGTTAACTGGTACAGAAGTAGAAGCTAAGTAAATTGTTCAGGGGCTCACAGCTGCAACTAATTATTCCACCAGAAACAACCTAAGGATTTGATTTCAAAACCTGCACAACACTAGTTTATTTCCTTTAGGGCCCTTACTATCTGAAAGTCTCATTTATTTGCATATTTTTACTCATTAAAATGTGAGCTCCATGAGGCCACTTGGTTTGTCTTTAATGTTGTCTTATCAAACGTAGCTGGGCCAAGCTATACCTACTGATCCATAACATGCATTGAATGAAAGCATTTAGAAAGAAAAATGTGATCCCAAAATAACTTACTTAAAAGTACTTACCTTTGAAAGTCTCTGAAGTAAATAAGTAACCAAGAATGTTCAAGGAAAAAATGCACTGCTTAGCACTTTTTGAAGAATGGTGCATGGCTACTTCCCTTTTAAATAATCTTGATATATGAATGTGTTCTGTTTCTTGATGAATCAACTTTTCTGTGGTGGCATAGATAATGTGCTACCAACATTCCATCTAGAAGTCAGATGTTGAAAATTGAGTTTGACCTTGGGCTGCTGTTATGAGGCTCAACTTAAGAACAGACAGATCACCACTGAGAAGTCCAAATTTGAGAGTCTTTAATAAGCCAGCCGGCTGACTATCTCACACAATGCCCCAAAAAAATGGCTATTGGGAGAACAGCCTCAACCACAGGGTTGTAGGGGTTCTTATACCAAAAATCACATTAATCATAATTGTCTGTTGCTATGATACAAACTAACATCATGAGATCATTGACAGAGGGGGAAGAGGGTCAAACTGACCCTTGCCTAGGTACAAACTAAAGAATGGTTGCTACAAACTAACATAATGAGATCATTGAAAGAGGGGGAAGTGGGTTAAACTGACCCTTACCTAGGTACAAACTAAAGAATGGTTGCTAACATCCACACAATTACTGTTTACATGGTACATTGGTTAAGAGCAATAGAGATAAAAGGAAAGCAATTATTTACTACATAGGAGTTGCCATTGGATATTATTAAACATGTCACACTAAGTAACTTATGATGGGTACAAAGGCGGGGTGTTCCCATGAGAGAAACTTATTTCTTTCATAACATAGAGTCTTAGAGCAAAATTGAGTCTGTTTAGTCATTTCCCTTAGAGTCTGGCCTATAACATTCTCATGGAGCCAGATCAGTCAGCCCATCACACTGCTTTCTCCTGGGGTTTGAATTATTTACTTCCTGTCTGCTTGTTTAAATCTTTGCAGTCTTTCTAACTCCTTGGACCCACTGCTCCCTGCATCCCCAGTTCTTGGCTGAGTTTTCCTCTGGGACATCTATATTTCACAGCGGGCAAGTGTTCCCATGGTCTAAATTGTCTAACTCTGACAACACCTTAAGTGTAAAGAATTCCTTGAGGGTCCTCCTCCTAACTCCTCTTGGCCCACACTGTCTGATGGCATCTGGAGCATGCGTGTTGCTCCACCACTGTGAGTCCTTGCCCCTGGACACACAGTTAGCAGCAGAACTGACCACTGGCAATGGAGGGGATGGTGGACCACCATGAGAGCCTGGTCTTGTCGGCTTCTGCCACAAGCGGGCATTCCTGTCCCAGTAAATACTTCACCAAATACTCTATAAGGATGGCAGGAGAGTACCTGAAAGGAACAAAAAATTCCACTCAAGAGCTGTCAGCCTGGAGGACACTAAGTGTTGCCACCCCTCAAGCTCTCCCTTGGGTTAGTAGGAGCCCCGGGCAAGTGGGCATGCACGCACCCATGCACTTGCAAGGAGACTTAGGTCCCAATGTTCTCACGTGGCACATTCCCGCACCATACTTAGGGGGCAGACCTGCGCTCACGCACTGTGCACACGCACAATCTATGTGCACTCCGCAGGGCGTGGGGAGAGTGACTGGTCTGGCATGGCGGCAGACAATGTAGTGGTCCTGCTTGGGGCTTGGTGGTGGCTGGCAGAGAGGAGAGTAGCAAGAGGTAGGATGACAGACTGGCAGATTGGCTAACTCCACCGTTTCTCCCAGGTAGGGCCAGGGTCTTGTGTGTACAGTTTTTGAAGGCAATGTCTCAGCCAGAAACTTCTTACCTCCTTGGGGTGTTTCTCTTTTCACCAGGGTTTCCAAGTTCGGGTGTTTGGGCTAAGCAAATCCCTCATTGTTCCTTCCATTCCCCAGGTATGGTTTTCACGGTCTCAGGCAACTCTTTGCTCAGGTTCAGACCTGTCCTTGCCCCTCCTCTTAGGTAAGGACACTGTACAAGCTGTGCCTGTGGACCAGACCCTGACAGCTGTGTCCTCATCAGTTGCCACTGTTTCCTAACCTGGGAACAGAAACACAATTAACATGGAATTAACTTTTTGACTTTCTTTAGAAATTAAACATTCCTTTGCCTACAGAAGAAAAGAATGCAACCTTTAAGAAGGCATTGGCCCCTGGAGGTACTTCCTCAGTGGAGGAGCTCCTGGATTCTGCTGAGAGTTAAGGGGCAATGTCAACTGAACACACTCTTCTAAGTTCACAAGCACTCCTTGTTTCAAGAGGCTTGTGCTGCTTTTATAATGAAAACACAATCCATGTTGATATATCCATCATTCTAAATATCTTAGTTGACTTTGAGTTCTGCCTGCCTTAATTTTTTTGCCTTCTCATTGTGTGCCATGCTAATTAACTTACATCATTTCTTACAAATCATTCAAGAGGGCTATTTGGACTAATCCTATGCCACCCTGAGTTTTCTTTTTCAGCATTTACTTTACTGTAGTTTATATTTATCAAGAATTGTTTCCAGTTGTAGTTATATACGTTGTAGTGATTTTTTTTTCTGTTGTGTAATTTTGCTTTTGGTGGGATGAGGCCTGAGCTTAGGTATTATAAAAAAAAACCTTGAATATTTGTTCTAGCTTTATTGCCTATTCAGTATATTTCTTAGGAAAATTACTTAAACTTTTGGAGCATCTGTTTGTTTATGTAAAACATCACGATTCTGTCCTGGGGTCCATTTTGCTTTTCTGTTTCTTAAATATATTTTTTAAATTACCTTCATATGCAAATGTAAATTGTTGACTGTAAGGGTTCAAATTATGCAACAATATAACAGATATTTACCATCTAATTATAGCTACAAAACATTCTCACACAAAATAGGTGAGATTGCACATAGTAAGATGATTTTCTTCTGTGTTAGAGATGATATATGGTTTGGCAGAAAGTAAAATCTTTGGGAAACAAATTGGATCCGACTTTGATTACTAACTCTGCCACTCAATGGCTCTGTAATCTTGACCCAGGTACAAATATTTCCTACCTTCAATTTTCTCCCTTGTAAAATATGGATGCATTTATATAAAAGGGTTGTTGGGGAGAGAGAGAACTGAAATGAGAGAATATGTAAATTAAAGGATGTAGAACATATAAACAATGTACAAATGTTTGTTATTGTTAGCAAATGAAAAAATGTTGGACTTGGTAGTCAGGTAGTGTAACTTCAGTTTCTACTTAAAGAATGAAATTGAATTAAATTTGAATAAGGAGAAAGAGGCCAGAATAACTAATATTAATGCATGTATAGTGTTAGTAGTGTTGCTGGGAATGAATAGGCAGAAATTTGTTTTAGAAAAGAAAATTTGTCCTGGAAATAGTGGGATGAGATTCAATGAAGGTGATGGAGGCTCTTGAAGAATTAGAACTTGATATAATTTATAGCATATATGGGTTTTTGATTCTTTTGAAAGAACCTACTGCTAAGTAGTCAACCATTTGAAATTTGATTTTAACTACAAAATATTGAAAGGTAATTAAAAAACAATAACAAATACATAAGAATAAAGTGGAAAGATATGTTACCTTTTTGTCCCCACTCATACACCCTTACTGCTGTTTTGGGGTATTTTATTCTACATGTCCCCATTTAAGTCTTTAAAAACCATTTCTATTATTTTGCCTCTCAAACCATTTCTGTTTTTAAAACATGTCCACACCAGTCAAAACCTTTAATTAAAAATTGAAATCATGCCAGCTGAGGTGCCACAATTCTGTAATCCCAGGGGCTCTGGGGATGAAACTGGAGGATCATGAGTTCAAAGCCATCCTCAGAAACATAGTAAGGCCCTAAGCAATTCAGTGAGACAATATAAAAAAGGGCTTGGAATGTGTCTCAGTGGTTAAATTGTTAAGCACCTGGTATTTGGAAAAAAAAAAAAAAAGAACAGCTATTTTTAAATTTGAAGGTGTCGCAAGTGTTTGTTATTTTTCTGTATACTAATATTTTTAGTTCTTCATAAAGTATTTTACATATTCAAGAATGGTATAGAAACCCCCCCACAATGAGTTGGTCACTTTCCTACAGTTGTTGAGTATCATTCCTATGAATATCTTTATGTTTTTATGATATATATCTATATCCAAAAATAATGTAGTGTTAGAGTATTTTGAACTATATAATATATTGTATTAATCTTTATAAGATATCTGCTTTAAACACTATACCTAGAACTTAATATTAATATTAGAGGTGATGATTGGTAAGAATTTTTATATCAAATGTTTTATTTATTTTTGTTTCATGTCTTTTCCTTTTTCTATATTTACTATCAAAATTCAAACAGTATTGTCAAAAAGAAAAGAATGAGAAAGTTAGATTTTTCTGAACTCATTCATATGCATTCAGTTGTAGCAATTTAAAGAGGAAAATTTAAGAGTTGACAAGTTGTGATAGCATTTTATGTATGTACTGAGATGGTTAAGTATTTTTTTCTCTCAATGTTTTTCATCTGCCTTATACCAATTAAAGTGAGACAATTGGGAATTGGAGATATGTAGTTTTTAAGTGGCTTAATGTTTCAAAAAAAGTTATCCCTTCCCTAAGTTTATATTTTCTTGGTGACATTACCTTCATCTTTACAAGTGGAATACATCAGAGTCAAAGACAATACAATCGGTAAATTATACAGTGTTAAAGACAAGTCCATATTCAGTGGTGCTTCATATATAATTTTTCCTTCTTTGAAACAAAAATGTTTTTCTTATTGAGATTACCAAACTCTACTTAGGTTGAAGAGAGAGGTTGCCATTAAAATCTCTATCTCCTTGTAGAAAAGTTTTTGCCTAAATGTAATGGATTGTGTTCATTGCCTTACTGTATCCTTAGGCTTGTATTACATCTTTTATGTTCTTCTTCAGTCCTAAAACAGTTCAGTCTTTTTGTATATAACCAAATTTATCCATATTATTAGGGAAAAACATATAATTTCAAGGATTTTTACCATTACATTATTAAGGACTTTAAGGTCACCTTGTTCTTGTCCTACTTACTATCTATCCTTATATCACTCTGAAACTTTTTCCTACACCTAAGTCCTGATATGTCATCTGTGAAGAGAATTCTGACTCACAACTTATTATTCATTTTTCTAAGGTAGAACCTGATATTCTTTTTGATTTCTTCTTTTTTTCACTCCTTGTCAAAGTAATGTTAAATTCTGATGATCCTACCTTTGAATGTCCTTTTGTTATATACACCCTGCCCCACCCTGCTCATGCCTTCTCTCTCTATGTCTCCCTCTGTCCCCTTCTCTTCCTCTCCCACTCGTACCTCCTTACTTCCTGCCTCTCTCTGTCTCTCCCCCCCCTCTCTCTTCCCCTGTCCCTTTCCCTCTGCCCTTAAATTGATGTTTATAAATTGGTCTTCCTACATCCTGCCCCATTCTCAACAGTGATATATCTGTGTTATCTTTATAATACATATAGAATGATGTTAATCCCTAGATCACAAATTATAGTTTGTATTTCATAACAGGGCTTTCATAATCTATCCTAAACCTATCTTTTTAGCTTCTTGTTTTATCTGGTCACCCATGGGTAAGTTTTGTGTTGAAGAGAAAGTTAGGATATCTTAGGGAAATATGTGGTATTTGCAATCTTAGATATGGCCCAAGTGTAATATTCTAACTTAAAAGACATTCCCTGTCTGAAACCATTCCCAGCTCCCCTAGAGAGAAAGAAGTGGCATAGAAAAATCTTTTATACTATAAACTATTTTATATTTATATTGATAAAGTCAGATCAAGTCTCAGAACATAGCACATATAGTGAAACTTAAGTTAGCAAGTTTATCAGTCACAATATTACTATTTTTCTAAGGCCATTATTACCAAGAAAACCTCTTATAGAATAAACTATAGTTTGTATGTTTCTATGTGTATATATGTTACACACACTGTACTGAAGGTCTTTTTTGTTCTTGTTTTTTTTTTTTTTTTTTGATGGTGGGACTTTTAAAAGCTTGTTTTTGTTTTAACAGGCATTAGTGTACATTCCAGCTTTCAGAATGGACCCCTCTGATGTATGCTGCTAGCATTGCCAATGTAGAGATGGTTCAGCTCCTTTTGGACAGAGGTGCTAATGCAAGCTTTGACAAGGGTAAGATGTTTGAGAAAACTTAACTTGTTATGTCTGCTGTGATTCTTTTAATCCCAAACAGCAATTAGGCAAGGAGAAAAAAGTTAAAGGAGTTTGGAAAATAACCTATTAGTTGAATTTTATAAATAATCTGCACAAATTAGAAGCCTAATTCAAAAAACTCCTTGCACAAAGGTAGATTCTAGATATGTTTCCTTTATAGCATATAGTTATGTACTTGTAACTTCTATAGTAGGATTGGCTATTTTTAAAGAAAAAATGTGTTGAAAAAAATCAAAAGACAGAATTTTTGGAAAAGTACTTGAAAATCAACATTGAATTATATCACATAAAGTTGTTTCAAAAGTAGTTTATTTAACATATTTATTTCTGTTTTTGTTAGTATATGATTTCCACTCAGTGGTACTTTTAATGTGCTTAAAGAACAAAAGTATATATTTTCAAATCCAGCTTGTTATATTGATTTACCAAATCCTTTTTTTTTTTTGAAGTCCTGGAAATCAAAGCCAGAGTGCTCTACCACTAATTATATCCTTGGTCCTTTATATTGTTTTATTTTGTGAAAAAGTGTCACCTAAGTTCCAAGGCTGACCTCAAACTTGAGATCCTCTTGCCTCAACCTGCAAGTCACTGGGATTATACACATGTGTACTTGGTTTAGAAGAGGAGGGAACCCTCCCAAACTCATTACGAAGCCAATATCACCCTGATACCTAAACCAGACAGAGACACATCGAGGAAAGAAAATTTCAGACCAATATCCTTAATGACCATTGACGCAAAAATTCTCAACAAAATTTTAGCAAATTGCATACAAAAACATATTAAAAAGATAGTGCACCATGATCTAGTGGGTTTCATCCCAGGGATGCAAGGTTGGTTCAACATCAGGAAAGGTTTTTGAAATATAAGTATATATTTATTATTTGTACATTGATAGCCTGTTCTGAAATTGACATTATTATAAATATATATAGTTCATACACAGGATTTGGAGATCTGGAAATATTTTTACATGGTCTTGAACTGGAACATATAACACACTAAAGGTGAGATTTATTTATTTTTATTTGTTGTTTAACATAACATTACATTTTAATTCATAAAGATGCCTATGAATGAATGCTGTACCTTTTCTGCATAATTTATAATACATCCCATCTAAAAATTGTAATAAATATCCCTAAATTTTATTATTATATTTACATAAATTATAAGCTAGTTGAATTTAACAACTTTTGCCAACAGTCCAATGACTCTGTAAATAAAGCCATTTGTTTTTGCAGTTGCTGATCTTCTTGTATATGATACTAGAAGCATGATTTTAAACCAAACAAACATGACATAAGATTCTTCCTCTGATTTTTCACCAAAATATGTTACTTAAACATTTTTTCCCCTTAAAGACAATAATAGGTAATGTCAGGTTGTCTTGAATATTAAATTATAACCCTATGCCAAGCTTTACCTAGGTATTTTAAGCATATATTTTGGATTTGAGTAGACAAGAATTATGAGGATACTGAAACAATAAATTACTACTTAAAACAGATCCCCCATAGGATTATGGACATTTTGTTCAGGTGTTTTAGAGTTGGGTTTCTTTGGGGGGGCATCAGGTATTGAACTCAGGGATACTCAACCACTGAGCCACATCCCCAACCCTATTTTGTATTTTATTTAGAGACAGGGTCTCAATGAGTTGCTTAGCACCTCACTTTTGCTGAGGTTGGTTTTGAACTCTTCCTGCCTCAGTCTTCTGAGCAAGTGGGATTAGAGTCTTATGCCACCATGCCCAACTAGAGTTGGGTTTTAAAGTTCAATTTTGAAATTATTTCAAACTTTTGAAACTATTATTCTATTTGGAATAATCTTCAGCATAAATATAATTTCTATCCAATTTTATAGAAATGTTTTCATGCCATGTAAGCAAAATTGTAATTTGAAAGTCATCATGTTATTTGAATCTGGAAAACTAATTATATTTATACTTTTTGAGGTGTGTATATATTATCTACCCAGTAGTATAGTGCTCTATCTATCCCCTCTGGAAAGTTGGAAGTTGTTTAACAGTGCAGCAACTCATTATCTTATGTACACTTAACTACTTCCCTTTGTACTATTTCTATTGAAAGGTAATAGGGTTTTTTTTAACATTTTCTACAGGAATGAAATATAACTTTAACACACCTTTTGACCATGAAAAAAGATGAATTTGTAAAGGTTAGTATCATTTTCAAAAACTCTAGTTATACTATTTTTTTTTTAAATTGGACCTTCTTTTATTTTCTATTTCAGTAATCCTAAGGTTACAAACTAATTGATATTTTATTAGGTTCTTGATTAAATATGATTATGAAAAATTCATTCAAAAATCTGATTATAGTATTAAGTTACTTTAAAAGCATTTAAAGACATAAAGTTGTGGTTTTGTTCCTTTAGGTGATCATGATATCTCAGTTAAAGTCAATACTTCATTTCCAAATGTGAAATAGATTTGCAAAATAGACTTCTTAGAAAAAATAGGTGCTCTTTTAAATGCACATGGATATAAGTATGTGTCTTCCAAATAGTACCACTATTGTTATTTTCTCAAAACTGTCAAGATATTATTTTGTTCACATATGAACACGCAACCAGTGGAATCCAAATCATATACAACCACAAGAATGGGATCCTAATTAGGATAAGTTATGTTCCATGTATATACAATATGTCAAAATATTATCTACTGTCATGTATATCTAAAAAGAACAAAAAAGTCATGAATTTGACATTAATATTACTAAGAATTAAAAAGTAGTGTGAGAAATATTAGAGATATTTTGATAAATAGACTTTGTAAAAAAGCAATGAAATTTCTTATCTGAACACATTAGAAACTTGAAATTATTATAATCACTAATTTTGATTGAAACCTGAAATTATTATTAGAATCACTAATTTTGATTATTACAGAAATCAAAGTAAACATACTATATCAAATTGTACTCTGTTGTTTTGACTATTATGTCTTAAAATCTAGTAATTGGTTTGAGGGTCTATCACAACTATTATATATTGCAAAAATATTTTAATAGTGTAGATAGCTTTATCAGTCACATTTGTAAGCAAATTATATATTTTAGTATATTATTTTCTAATATGTCTGTTTTTCAAGATGCAGATTTCAGCAGAAAACCTTTTAATGATTTTGAAGATGAAATTATTCTAGTATAATTATCTTAACTACACCTTAAAATTATTTCTACTTAGTTTGGGATTACCAATAATGATCAGCAGAAAATCCTGGCTGCTGCTAAAGAATTGGAGGTAGAAGAGATACATTTTGGAGAGTTACCTGAAGTGGCAAAGTTGGAAGTCAGGTAAAGTTAACTTATCAATTTATTTTAATATTATGTAGAATCAACTATTCTTGTTTAGTTTAATATTGATAATGTCTCTCATTTGATTTTATTATATTATTTTCTCAAGGAAAGAGATTTTGAAATATTCTTTGTTCAAAAATAGATACCCTTTGTAAAGTCAATTTTTATAGTTATTTTACTAAGAAGCAAACCAGCGCACCATCTTAAGTCACGTTGAAATATTAATGTTTTATTTTTTTTGCATCTTGTTAAGTGAGACTATATAAGAGATACCACACTTTTCCTAGTATAGTTCTTACACTGTTTAAATTATTTTAGATGTCAAACAGAAAAAAATTTTGATAGTAATATTTTCTCTTAATAAGAAAGCATTTCTCATATGCTCTTGGATAGATTTTAGCCTTAATTATGTGAGATATTATATTATAAAGATAGAAATTTTATTTCCAATAATATAAAGTTGTTAAGCACTGATTACTAATAATCAAAAGTCTATTTGATTTTATTAATAAATTATAGAGAAGTGAATGTTTTTTAACTTTTTTTAAATAATATAGATTCACATATTTCAGAGATAAAAAGGGAGGTCCCATGCATCCTTCACACAGTTGATTCAGTGTTCATATCTTACATAACTGTATTATAATATCCAAACTTGACAATCTGCAGAGCTTACTTGTATCTTACCAGTTATACATGCATTTATTAGTGTGTGTATATTTAAGTATGTAATTATATCATGTATACTTTCCTGTACCACTGTCAATACTTACAATATTACTTACTATTGGCTTCCTCATCCAACCCCATTATTGCCATACTCATCCCTTTCCCCATTTTAACACCTAGCAAACAATAATTTGTTCTTGCTCTTTATAATATTATTTCATGAATGTTATATAAATAGAATTATGCAGTAAATGTCCTTTAGAAATTGAATTTTTGTGATCTGTGTTAAGTTCAATGTTGTTGCATTTATCAGTAAAATACTTTATTCCTTTTTGTGGATGAGTAGTATTCCATGGTAGGTTTTAACCATATTTTAATCATTTACCAATTGAGGGATATTTAAGTAGATTTTAATATCTGATTATACCAAATTAAACTGCTGTGAATAAGATTCTTTTCTAAAGTAAGTTTTCATTTCTCTTGGTAAAATGTTCAGGAGAGCATTTTAAAGGTTGCATAGGAGCTACACTTATGTTGTTTTGTTTTTATTGACTAGTCCCCTTTTTTCCAAAATGTCAGTATTGTCTTATGTTTACCCAACTATTTATTAGTGATCCAGTTTCTCTGCATAATCATCAGTATTTGGTGTAAGCACTAAATATTTTTAGCCATTTCTACAGGTCTGTAGTGATGATCATTGTGATTTTATTTGCATTTACCTAAAGGATAAAGGTGTTGAATATCTTTTCATGTCTTATTTGCTATCTGTGTATCATTTCTGATGAAATGTCCCTGTTGCTTGTCCATTTAATTTTGTATGTATTATTTTATAACATTGATATTGGGAAGTTGTCTAAATTCAAGTCTTTTTTTGAATTTGTGCTAATGTTTTTTTAAGTCTGTAATTTTTATTTTCATCTTAATGGGGTCTTGCATAGAGAAAAAAATTTAATTTTCAGGGCTAGTATTTCCCTTTTATAGATCCTACTTCTAGTGTCAAGTTTAAAAAAATTAGATTCTTAATTTTTTCAAGTCCATGGTACATTTTTAGTTCATTTTTATGACTGTATGGTACATGCTGAAGTTCATTTTGTGGCTGTGGATGTCCAATTGTTACAGCACTATTTGTTAAAAAGCTTATTCCTTCTACAGAATTGGTTTTCATTATTTGTTAAAACTAAATTGGATATATTTGTGTAGAGTCTTCTGGGTTCTCTATTCCAGTTTCTTTATGTGTCTGTCCCTCTGTAAGTACACATTGACTCTCTACCCTTTTCTGAAATGCTTGGTATCAGAAATAGTACAGAACTTTTGAAGCATTTTTGGATTTGGGAAATTTCCCTAGATGCTACCTGTTGAGCATCCCTAATCCAAAAATCCAAAGTACTCAGAAATTTGATTGAAATTTCAGATTTTCCAGTTAGTGATGTTCAATTTTTACCAGACCGTCAAGATTATTCTAAATGTATATGGACAGACTTAGCATTAGGAAAAATTATTCTTATCATTTTTTTCTTTCCCAAAATTGTCTTGGCTATTCTGGAACATTTTTCTTTTCATATAGAATTTAAATTAAGCAATTCTATGTCTACAAATTTTTTTTCTGACATTTTTATAGTAATAGCACTAATCCTTTGCAAAATTGACATCGTAACTATGTTAAATCTAGTAAATTCATGAACATACAAGTTCAAGGTTTTCTTTTAATCAGCATTTTGTAATTTCCGTTGCATAAATCTAACTATACACAGAGTTGAAGCCTTTCATTATCTTTAGAGCATTGTTAGTGGTATTGACTTTTTAATTGTTTCCACATGCAATTCATTTCTATTCTCTGTGAGTGTTTCAGCTTTGCTGAACTCACTTACTAGATCTAGGAGGTTTTTTCCCTAGGTTCTTTGAGATTTTCTATAGAAATAGTGTGGTATGCAGAGAAATCTGATAATTTCTTTCTTTCCAATCTTTGTTCCTTTTATTTCTTTTTCTTGCTTTATTACAGTGTTCAGAACTTTCAATATTTTGTTGAATAAGAGAGGTGAATAATGGGCATTCTAATCTTCTCATTTTTAAGGGAAAATCACTTTTTTTGGTGTGGCTCTGGGGATCAAACTCAGGGACTTGTACTTGCAATGCAAGCACTCTACCCACTGATCTATCTCCCCAGTCCCTCTAATTACTCTTCTGATTTGTTAATATGTTCAAAAAAAAGGTTGAATTATACTTAATGGTCAGTGAAAAATACGTCCTTTTTTTCACATGGAACTCACTGAACCTCTGAATTGTATGTAAACTCAAGAGTCTGTAGACCTCAGAGTAAATATTCTTGTAAGACCTGCATTATCTACTGTTTACTAGTGTTTGCAATCTGCCTCTCATACTAATTGCAGTCATTATCATAATTAAGTCTGCTTGAATGCCAGCCACTTGGAAGACAAAATGCTTTAAATTGCCTCCTGCAGTCCTTCTGAAAGTCATTTTGTCACCATTCTAGAGATATGGAAACATTTGGCGTAAGATTAGACTTATGCAGGATCATAAAGCTAGTAAGTGTGGAAGTTGATTCCAAACTCAGCTTGAGTCTTGATGCAAGAGTCTGTGCTCTTAGTTATTATGCCATGGTGTTTTCTCTCCATCCCCTATTCT
This sequence comes from Sciurus niger, assembly GCA_020740815.1. Taxonomy (NCBI): domain Eukaryota; kingdom Metazoa; phylum Chordata; class Mammalia; order Rodentia; family Sciuridae; genus Sciurus; species Sciurus niger. The sequence goes on along the minus strand of JAHUXG010010381.1, from coordinate 7,783 downwards.
CCTAGCCACCGATTCTCAAATTCAGTTCTCTACTTGTCACCAACTTTAATGGAAAGCAAATAACTGAGAATCATTCTAGATTCTTCCTATTATTTTGCATGCAATCTATCATGAGAATTTTAAGTTTTTTATCCTAGAAATTTCTTAAACTACCACTCAACCTCCTGCTTCCAAGAAACTTCCAGATTCTTAGTTTAATTTCATCATCTCTTCAATGCATCTTTCTATTAGTCTCCCAGTGATTCTCTCTACTTTTGTTTTTGTGTTACTCTAAGCCACATCACTCTCCTAATAAACTTTCATCTTCAAAAGCCTGATTTTATACTTTCTTGTTTAAAATTCTTTAAAAACTCAGTTATAGATCTCATTTACAAACTAGTATTAACATTATTTGTTGGTGAGGATTGGAAAAAATAATATATGTAAAAATAACTAGTGGTCTGTTCATATAGGAGATATTCAAATATTGGATCTTTTATCTTTCTTTTTCGTGTCCCTTCAGGTAACAATGGTATTGTGTGTTCACATTCATATTGAAATATGAGACCCTTAAGATTTAAAACTTATTTTTCACATTTTTTTAATTGGTATAGTTCAAGGTCTAATTCAGTTCCTAATATGTATTACCTAATATATAAACATTTTTAAAGGATCTATCAATTTTATAACTAGATTTTGTATCTACCCCAGTAGAAGGAAGTAAATTGCTCTCAAGTGATATCTATTTATTTGCTTCCTTTCTTTAGTGCTGATGAGTTCCTCAACTTTCTTCTGAAATTAAACAAACAGTGTGGCCATTTAATAACAGCTGTTCAGAATATCATTACTAAATTACCTGTAAATCCACATAAGGTATTCTACCAAAATTATTAAGTGAAAAAGTCTGAACGCTGAAGAACACTCCAAATAAGTTCATGATAATTCAGTAAAAAGTACTGATCTGGTAAAATAGCAGTTGTTCAATGTAATATCAAATTAAGTAAATTAATTTAATATTATTCCTTTGCATACTAACTAGTTGAAAAATACTGTGTTCTCACCCACAAGCAAAAGAAAATGAATAAGACCAAAAATTAAGCCAATTCCTGTAATGAACTTCCCTTTGTTTTTAAAGGGGATTTAATTGTTTAAAATATAAAGTGACAGGAGACTCAAATGAAAAACATTGTGTTCAGTGTTATTAAAAACTATTATCAATATAAAGTTGTTTTAGTGAAGGAAGTTTTAGTGAGAAAATAAGTGACCTATAAAACAAACTTATTTTTTAGTTATTTGCAGTTGTTTTAGTTGTTTGTTTGAATAAAAATTTTTAAATAAATTAGTTTTCCTATGATCTTATGTAATATTAATATGGGAATCATTTATTCAAATATTATATTAATTACCATTTTATCTGTACCTATATTTAGGAAACACATTTAGCAAGCTGATTCTATATTTATACAAAATTACTGAATTATTTATATAAAACTAATATATATATATAAAATTACTGACTTATTTTTGTGTCAGGATTTATCCAGAAAAAAACAACTTCTCACTTATATAATTTAGTGTTTAGAAATTTTGTGTGACCATTATGTATATAAAGTTGAAAAAAGTTATTTCTATTAATTAAAATGTGACTTTTGAAACTATTAATAGATAGTCCTGGAATGGGCTTCTCCCAAGAATTTTACTTCAGTTTGTGAAGAACTTGTTAATGTTGAAGATCTGAGTGAAGAAGTTTGCAAACTAAAAGTCTTAATTCAGAAGATATATATTTAACATTAAAAGGGGGAGGGTAATTATGCTAAATGTTTCACAGCAAAAGATGCTAGACAGTGGAGCAGTTCTGATGAGAGCAGTGAGTGGAACACGGAGACAAGTGGGAAAGGACAGTTTCCAAAGGAAGGAATTCACACAACAAACAAACTTTTGTGGTCATTAAAGAAATGAATACTAACAGAAGCACGCCCCTTTCATGTTTTTGTTCAGCAAGGGAAAAGGGGATACCCCAGTGATTCTTTCTAGTTAGAGTTCACCAGGCTAATATTCTCAGTGAAACTGGTGGTGCACCTTCAAAAACATTCTAGCAAGATGTGCCAAGGACTGTAAAAACATTTCTGTCTTCAGTAGTAGTTTATTCCAAAATTGTTTGTAACATAAGTGTCAAATACTGGGAAAATAATTTGATAAATTGTCGGGGTTTCTAGGGCCCCCAGCCTTAGGCATGGTCAAGATGGTGCCTGACGCTGAGCCAAAAGCGGCCAGCTATACAGTAAACAACCAGCGTATTCCAATGATTGGCTAGTTAATGATGTGACTAGAGCATGCCCCCCTCGTGTACCCATCCTGTGCCTGCAGCTGTCCGCGTTTATCTCGTGTACTCTCCCCTGATTGGTTGAAGTGTATATAAGCCTGGTGGGTGGGAGAGTAGGGAGGAGAAGCTGAGGAAGAGGCAGAAGCGGCGGGGACGACGGAAGAAGCGGAAGAAGCGGCGGCGGCGGAGGCTGGAGCTGAGCTGGAAGCTGGGAGTACGCGGGAGCTGGAAGAAGCTGGGAGAAGGGAAGCTGGGAGTGCGCAGAAGCTAGGGGTAAGAGAAGCGTAGGAGAGGAACTGTGCACAATAAACTTCCAAAGCTTCAGACATTTGTCGTGTCTCTCTCTGCGGCCAGAGGGGATGCGATAACTGGTGCCGAAACCCGGGAAGATGAAGGCCTTATAAAAGAAAACAAGGTAAGATATTTGAAAAATTTTTTTTGTATACAAGTTAAACCGGTTATAAAAATAAAGGGTGTCAGGATGCACCATTGGCGGTCCTGGGGACACGCAGAGAGCGGTCCGGTTGAAAGGTATCAAGAGTCCTGACGCGTAGAACGCGGGTTGAAAGGTATTGGGGTCGTGACGCGTGGAACGCGGGTATCGGGACGCGCCATCAGCGGTCCTGACGCGTGGAACGCGGGTTGAAGGGTACCGGGATCCTAACGCATAGAACGCGGGTCGGGGGGGTATCGGGACACGCCATCAGCGGTCCTGGCGAGTGGAACGCGGTCTAATTAAAGTGAAAGTAGAAACAGGCTTGGAGCGGTCCAATTAGGTAGTACGTGAAAAGCCGCTATAAAAATTAACAATAGGTGTTGGCGAGGATGTGGTGAAAAAGGAACACTCATGCATTGCTGGTGGGGTTGCAAATTAGTGCAGCCACTCTGGAAAGCAGTGTGGAGATTCCTCAGAAAGCTTGGAATGGAAACACCATTTGACCCAGCTATCCCACTCCTTGGCCTATACCCAAAGGACTTAAAATCAGCATACTACAGAGATACAGCCACATCAATGTTCATTGCTGCTCAATTCACCATAGCCAGATTGTGGAACCAACCTAGATGCCCTTCAGTTGATGAATGGATAAAGAAACTGTGGCATATTTATACAATGGAATATTACTCCGCAATGAAGAATGATAAAATTATGGCATTTGTAGGCAAATGGTCGAAATTGGAGAATATCATGCTAAGTGAGATAAGCCAACCTCAAAAAACTAAAGGACGAATGATCTCGCTGATAAGCGGATGAGGACATATAATGGGGGGTGGGAGGGGCTAGCATTAGGTTTAGGGTTAGGTTTAGAGTTAGGCTAAGGAGAGCGGTAAGAATGAAGAAAGAAGGACTGTGTAGAGGGAAAAGAGGGGTGGGAGGGGTGGGAGGGGTGGGGGGGAGGGGAAAAATAAAATAAACATCATTACCCTATGTAAATGTAAAAAAATAAAAAATAAATAAATAAATAAAAAAAATTTTAATGCGCACTTGATAGTTTTCCTTTCAGTAATCTCGTTGCTCCTGGCAGCTAGGCCATTGTTATTGTAATTGCCATAACTAAAGCTATTCAAATTAGTAACAATGGGGTCTGAATGCAGCAACCCCTCAGGGAACTATTAAAAAACAATGGGACGCCATTGAGGAGGAGGAAAAAAAAAAAAAAAAAACAGCTAAGTAAGAAAAGCTGCTTAGTGTGCCACAAGGGGGATCTTCATGAACAGGATCTAATAGTAACAGAAAAGAACCCTTAAAGAGAATAAAGTGAGGAAAAATTGAGTGGTGGTGACCTAGAAAATAATTGCTCAAAAAAATCTAAGAACAAGGGAAAAAAGGGAACTAAGTCTAACACAAAAAACCCCCAAAAGGAATAACCAAGTGGTAGTGAAAACTTAAGAACAAGGGAAAAGGTAGGAGAAACCTAAGCCTAATAAAAAGAGCTTCAAAATCTGTAGAACCTGCCTGTATTTGAGAAGCAAATGGAGATACCATCAACCATTAGAAAAACTTTAAAGAGGCAGTTAAGACTAATTATGCAGAGCAGTGTTATCTGGAGGACAATGTCTAATTGGAGAGCTCAGCTGTTGAAACTGCTTGCAGAAACATAGTGGCAAGGTTTCCCGATAGAAATGTTAATAGGAGAAGGCCAATACGTTTCAATAGATGCACAAAATCAGCAGCAAGGAGATAATGCCCTAACAAAAGATAAGAGATAACTATAGTAAAATCTGTTACACCTTATGCCCCAGGACTGGACTAATCTTGCTAGGGCCGCTCTGTCTGGGGGAGAGTACCTTATGTGGAAAACATCATGACAAGAAATATCTACGGACACCGCCCGCCGAAATGCAGCAGCGGGGAATCCCCAAATCGATAGGGACATGCTTATGGGCGTAGGACCTTATGAAACCCTTCAGGCACAGCTTAATTATCATCCAGCAGTCTATGTGCAAATTGCCGTGGCTGCAACCAAGGCCTGGAAAACATTACAAGGAGCAGGAGATTTGCAGGGCCAGTTGTCAAAGGTAACTCAAGGGAATAGTGAGCCCTATGCGGATTTTGTCGATAGCCTAATTCAGACAGCATCACGCATCTTTGGAGATGCAGAGCAAGCCATGCCCCTAGTAAAACAGTTGGCTTACGAACAAGCTAACAGGTGGTGTAGGGAGGCCAGAAGACCATGGAGAAACAAAGACTTGTCCGCCTACTTAAAAGTGTGTAGAGATGTAAATGATACTTCGGAGCAGAACAGTGCCTTTGTAGCAGCCATAGACAGACAAACCACCTTGCTGTCTGCTGCACTTGCACAAGCCCAGGGGAGGTTCCCTTCAAGAACTAATAAAGAGTCTTTAGGATCATGTTTTGTGTGTGGACAGAAGGGACATCTAAAAGCCACTTGTCCAAACAAAAGGCCACCTTTTGCCAGGGGTGGGAACATCTATGCAAAGAATAACCTGGGAACCGGACCTGGGCTATGTCCAAGATGCAGAAGAGGAAGTCATCGGAATAGTGCCTGTCAGCCTATTAGAGATAGGGAGGATAATTTCCTAGGGTCTAATCTTGAACTTCAAAAAAACGGGAGACAGGGCCCTCCCCGGGGCCCGCAACAAATATACGGGGTAATTCAACAAGTTCCCCGACGGTGGTATTCTCCCACAGAGAAGGGGAGCGCAGAGCCACCTTAGGAAGTGCCGGATTGGACATCTGTGCCACCTCCAGACTCATACTAACCCCAGATATGGGGGTGCAGATGATTGATACTGATTGGCATGAAAAAATCCCACAGAACAGTGTAGGGCTATTACTAGGTAGAGTTTCCTCAACACTAAAAGGACTTATAGTACACCCAGGGGTTATTGATCCTGATTTCACTGGACAAATAAAAGCCTTGGTCTCTTCACCAAAAGGAATTACGGTCATCTCTCCAGGGGATCGCATTGCACAAATGCTTATATTGCCTAGTCGACATTCTTTGTGGCCCAGTAAAAATACAAATAAAAGACAAGGAGGTTTTGGATCAACAGGAACCACTTTAATAAACCTTACTATGGATATGGGATAGGGGCCCCTCCTAAAATTAAGAGTGGGAAATATGGAATTTACAGGATTATTAGATACGGGAGCAGACAAAAGTATTATTAGCGCAATGGTCTGGCCAAAGCACTGGCCATTGATCACAGCAGCTCAGAGCTTGAGAGGCTTAGGAGCAGCAGAAAGCCCCAATCAAAGTGCTTCCTCATTATCGTGGAAAGATACAGAGGGACACACAGGAATATTTCAGTCATATGTCTGTAATGTTCCTATTAGCCTATGGGGACGAGACGTCCTGCAGCAAATGGATATGAAACTCACCACTGATCAGATTTACCAAGGGACTCCTGTAAGAAATATGTTACAAAATATGAACTATGATGACAAAAAAGGATTGGGAAGACATAGTCAAGGATCTACCCAACGACTGCCTTTACTTCCACCAAAAAATGACTCTCATGGATTGGGTTTTTCCTAGGGGCCACTGATAAACCATCAATCCCTATAATATGGAAAGATGATAAGCCTCGCTGGATTCCACAGTGGCCCCTAACAAAAGAAAAGCTAGAGGCAGCTCATAAGTTAGTACAAGAGCAGGTACAAGCAGGTCATTTACAACATTCTACTTCTCCTTGGAATACTCCAATATTCTTAATAAAGAAAAATCAGGAAAATGGAGGTTATTGCATGATTTAAGAGCCATAAATGAACAAATGTACCCTATGGGACCCATCCAATGTGGACTCCCTCTTGTAACTGCACTACCAAAAAATTGGCCTACTATTATTCTGGATTTAAAAGATTGCTTTTTTTCTATACCCTTACACAAAAATGATTGTTGGAGATTTGCTTTTACTTTGCCCTCTCTTAATCACACTCAGCCTGACCAGAGATTCGAATGGATTGTGTTGCCTCAAGGTATGGCTAACAGTCCTACTATATGTCAAATATATGTAGATAAAGCGTTAACAACTACTAGACAAAAGTTTAAGAGATTGTTGATTTATCACTATATGGACGACATACTTATTTGCCATTCAGAAAAAGAAGTTTTGTTAGAAGCATTACAATTTATAACTCAAGCATTAGAAAAGAGAGGACTAATGATAGCCCCTGAAAAATTACAATTAGAGGAGATCCAAGAATATCTGGGTACAAGGCTCACTGCTACTACAGTCAGACCAACAAGGTTGACCATTAGGACAGATCAATTGAATACCTTGAACGATTTTCAGAAACTTTTAGGTGACATTAACTGGATCAGATCCTATTTAAAATTATCCACAGGGGAATTAAAACCTTTATTTGATATATTAAAAGGAAATCCTGACTTGAATTCCCCTAGGAAACTTACTCCTGAAGCACGGATATCCTTGCAGCTAGTAGAGAATAGACTTCAGCAGTGTTACGTTGATCGTTGTGATCCTACTCAACCATTAAGTTTAATCATAATCTCAGAAAAGCATACCCCCTTTGGCATAGTTTGGCAAGGAGGACCTTTGCAAAGTATAAATCTCCCTAGCTCTCCGGCTAAAACATTGCAATCATATCCCCAAGCCATTGCTCAGATAATATTCAAGGGAATAGAATCTTGCATTACTGTTTTTGGAATCCATCCGTCTATTAATATAACTCCTTATTCCACTCAGCAAATTAAATGGCTAATTAATAATGATGATGATTGGTCAGTATTATATTGTTCCATTTCAGCTCAGTTTGATAACCATTATCCCCAACATCCCTGGATTCAATTCTGTAAAAATACTCCCATAGTTTTTCCAAAAGTGACTAGCCTCTTAAAGACTGTGTAACCATTTTTACTGATGGCTCCAAAAATGGAGTAGGTGCAGTACTTATCAGCAAACAACTTCACACCATAATAGTTCCACCCAACTCTGCACAGGTTACTGAACTTGCAGCTGTAATATTAGCCTTTAAATTAGTAGATAATCAGCCAT